>JAUTDX010001426.1:0-78018 GCA_030844895.1 Ambrosia x helenae | reverse complement strand
TTTGGTTTGACGAATACAGATTGATTAGATGTTGACGATCATGATTTGAAACGCATATGATTTGAATCACATTAATGTTTGAAATCATATTAATAGACAGATTAATTAGAAGGGAATTCAAGGAATTGAATGATCGTGTATATAGATGACTTTACCCCTGTATAAAAACTGGGATTAAACCAGAATTAGGTTAATTAAACCTAACCAGAGAGGACAGGTGGCGAATTATGATGGCTTCTTACGCTTCTTACGTTAAGCGACTTTATACCGAATACTTTCTCTTATATTATTAATAGATAATTCTATAAATAAAAAAATATTGACGACCTTGTTAAATATAGATAACACAGGACGACAATGGCGGTGGAGATGAGAGTTGACGTGGTGCTTCATGGCAAATACGAATTAGGCTTATCGGCGTCGGGTTTATATGGATAAAATATTGTTTTATAAGAAAAATATTAAAATGAGTAGAGTACAATTATTTAATTTAGTATTTTATTAAAATTTTTAAATTTAAGAATATTAATAGATAATTCTAGGTTCAATAAATTTCAAAAGGTATCCTTGCAAATCAAATAGAGTTAATTACAAGAATGGCCCATCTAGTTATTCTTGGGCATTTTAGTCATTTGATCAAAACATAACTAGAAAAACTAACTTAGTTAGTCTTACTACCTCAACATGTTACAAAACTGAAACCATAAACCTTTAACATGTTAAAAAATAAAGTTAGTACTCTAAGTTGTTACTTTCTATAAACCCCAAGGATTATCTGTGTAGTTATCTTTTTAAAGTTAATTATTATTTCATTAACTATTAATTTAAAATTTCAAATATGTTGATTAAATTTTTTATGTTTATCTTTTCTTTATGTATCTATATAATAAAAGAAAACACATGAGGGACACAAGACATCCCTCATGAATTCTCCAATTTTATTATCTAATACATTAAAATTAAATATAACTATATATTAAGTTGAATTATAGCAATTATATTAATAATCATAATTGTAACAGATATCATTAAAAACGGATAGAATGATTTCTGTTATTAATATAAATAGATAAATTCTCATTTAATCCATATTTAATTATTCCTATTCCAACTATAATTACAAAAATCAATTTAATCTATCTATATTAATAAAAGAAAACATATCAGGGACACATGACACTCCCTCATGAATTCTCCAATTTTGTTATCTAATACATTAAATTTAAATATAACTATATATTAAATTGAATTATAGCAATTATATTAATAACCATAATGGTAACGGATATCATTAAAAACAGATAGAATGATTTATGTTATTAATATAAATTGAAAATTTTCATTTAGTCAGTTTCTAATTATTCCTATTACAACTATAAATATTAATATAATTACTAAAATCAATTTAATATATTTATATTATGTTTTCCCAGTTAATATAATTATATTTTAATACAAAAATTAGAAATAAATTATTAGACATACTTTGAAAAGGTTTATTAACTAACCGAAATAAACATTATTTATAAAGCATTAGCTGTTTTTTTCATATAACATATTTATATGTAACTAACTTTATGTACCTTAAATTAACTCTTTTTAAAAATTTGATCTTTTATTTTAAGTTTGAAACTATGTTTGTTACGATGTTTGACAAATGATTACTAAGTTTTATTATTACTGGTTTTGATCACTGTTTTAGATGTTAAATATGCTCAGCAAATACATATTAATTTTAGATGTCCTAAATACTTCAAAAGTTAAATAAACAAATTAATAATAACACCATATAATTAGTTAAGCTTTTTTTGTGAGACTTTCATACTGTTCTGTACAAATAAATAAAATAAACCAATTAACAATAATGTTTTTCTATTTAACCAATAAAAAACACATGGAGTACATAGAATTCTCTCATAAAGCCTCTCATGTTATTATTTAAAGCAATACATTTATTTTAATTTATTTCTTTATTAATAATTATTATTTATTCAGTATTTATTGGTTACAACTATAATTATTAATATAATTACCAAAATTCAGTTTAACATATATATTTTATGTTTTGGTAAATCAATTAATAAGATTATATTTTAATACAAAATTAAGAATAAATTATTAGAAATAATTTGAAAATGTTTATTAACTAATAGAAGTAAAATTTATTAAAAATATTCATTTATTAAGATAGCGTATTTAAATATTATTAATTTAGAATTAAATCACGTACCTTAAATTAATCTATTTTTTAATACGTGGTGTTTCACTCTAAGTTTAAAACTACATTTCTTACAATGTTTTGAATGAACAAAATAAAACAAATCAATCCACATTAATTAAATATTTGATTTAATACAAAAGTAAATATGCTTGGCTATTTTCGTAATATAATAGCTTGGTATATGAAATACATTTTATATATGAAAAATCATTTTTTTGAAATCTTCATTGACTTTATTTTTTCAAGTTCCCTCAACAGAGCAATGCAATATCTAAGTAAGTTGTTTCATTACTAATTTGTTTTAATCTTTATTTTCATGCTATTTACTCACACAATATTTTTTTATAATTACAGTGAAATTGTACGAATAAATGTCTTTATGTTTAAGGACCTTAATGTTAGACCAAAAATGATTATACACTCAAGGTTAGAAATAGGGCTTTGGAAGAAACTTGATGTCAAATTCCAAAATGAACGATACTCGATTAGGATGGTTTAAAGGATGAGGAGATACTTTTAAAATTAATTTCAGTTTTTATAACTTAGTCTAAACATATTTACTCTCATTACTTTCGAATTTTTTTTTGTTGTGCCTGCAGTTTACAAGTTAACTTTCACGGTATGAAAGATATATTTTGTAAATTTTGGAAAGAGTTTTATATGACTATGAATATTTTTACAAGAAATTATTTAGGGGCTATTGAATATTTAATATTTTTTCGGTTGTAAAGACAATTTTTTTTAAATATAATAAGTAATCTAATTTCTCTTAATTATATTTATAAATTTATATATAATATATATAATTTAAACTGTTCAACCCGTGTATCACCTGGGTAGATAACCTAGTATATAATAAAGCAATTGGGGTGAGAACACATGTCGCTTGGTGCGACAATCCCCATCCACGAATATCCTTCAAAAGTTTAGGTTATAAATAATCTAATTAACCTAATATTTATTAATTTATAATATTAGCTTACTATATTTATCTTTATCTTTATTAGTGAAGAGTTCAAATGAGAATAAAATAACTTATAAGAAGAAAACGAATAAATATTAATTAATACAAATCTTCCATATAATAATAGTATTTAATGCTAAATGAATTAATTATTTTTTAGAACCCCTTAAACTAGTTAAATAAATGAAACTCATAATTAATTTTTAATTTAATACTTTCAAACAAAACCTAATTAAAGTGATGGAGAATTTTGATATGTGTAGTATATGCGTAGAATGAACTTTTGTATGTGTAAGATAAACCTATGGTAATATCGATATGTGTAGGATAAACATATGATAGTTTTCGATATATGTAGATGAATTTTGATATGTGTTGGAAATATTTTGATGATGTGTAGGATAAAGTGTTAATGACTAATTAATTAGAGAGATAATAATTAATGTAAAATAAGTGAAGTATTTAATGTTTACCATTATGTAATTTGTTCGCTTTGTTCTCACATTAAGTTTTTTCTCATTTGATCCGCCCCCATCTTATTATTACTTTACTATATAATAAATACAAATCTTATGATTATCTCTCGTATGAAATAATATTAAATTACAATTTCACATTTATCTATTATTTATTTAATATTTATTTTCTTAACTAATTCCTTTTATATTTCCATTTATTAAAACCATTTAAAATTTATTGATCCAACCTCATGTAATATTAAATTTTCTAACCTAATATGTAGGAAATAGGGTTCACTATTTTATTAAAATAATAATAAAATAAATATAATAACAATACTCTTGTTATTCTTAGGAAATATAAAAGTACGATACCGATTACAAAACTAAATAAATAAAATAAATACAAAAACATGTACCGAATCTTGCTTCTTGTAGATTAATTTAGAAAACTTCAATCAAACCATCTTGTCTAGCACTCCGCTGCAAGAATAAACAAACTAATTGTTGACGGTTTTGGTTGAGGATCGTGTTTGACACGGGGCCCTTAAAACAGATTCCGCGCCTCCTTTCTGACGGTCTGTCTCCCAGGGTACAACAACCGGAACAGTAGTCGTACTGCCGGAGATGATCTTGAGCCCAAGATTGCATCGGATTTTAAGTGTATATACAAAAGGAAAGTTATAAAATAGATAAGAGTTTTTCTACTCTATATTGGAACAAGAAATCATACGTAACATCAAGAGTTTTCCAAACTCTATATATTTGCATATGAAAACCAAAGTTCATATATCAATTTGTTTCAATAAGTGAAACATAATTATACTTTTTGAACCAACGTACACATCAATTAAAATTCACAATAATTGATATATAATTGCATTTTATTATGACAATAAATTGCAATCAAATGGTATTGAAGTGGTTGACCGTAACTGTTATTTTACTTATGGCACGAGTCGAAACAGTCTTATGAATCGAACAGCAGCTCGGGATCAGACTGTGTAGACTAGGGCGCTACCTGGTCTTGCGCGTGCGTCCGTCCCAAGCGCAGTACATATAACACTATCAGGTGTTGATGCGCGCGCCACTTATAATGTCGTTACGTCGTGCGCGGACTAGGACGCCACCTAGTCTTGTGCGTACGCAATTCGCCATGTCATCTGTGGACGACCACTTTTCTGCGCACACCAGGTTAACACGTTGACTGCGCGCGCGTGCGCGAGCCTAAACGTCATCTTGTCCATGCGCGCCATGCGCCACCTGAATTTACGGTTTACGTCAACGCAGAGACCAGGACGCTACTGGTCTTGTGCCATGTACCAGACCACTTCATCTTTTGCCCCCCACCAATGTGGGACAAAACTTAATCCATTATCTCATCTTTGGTTGTTCCAACCTACAACTTTCAAGCTTCGATATCTCATTCATCTTAGCTCTATTTTGGACATGGTTTGGTTCGTTGTGATACTCTCACAATATAGTACACAAACCCGAAAATAATTATTTATATAACACATATATAAATATATTTATTTAAGTCCAAAATTAGTGAAAAACTCATTTTCACTACCATTTTTCCAACAATCCCCCACATGAATGGAGATCGAAAAACACACCAATTACCGATGTAACCTTGACGGGTTAGTCTTGCATAGGATAGGTAGGTGTAACCCTTTGAACCTTCCGTTGTGAAGCATACTTAGCTTACTAGCTGTCAATATGAACTTGATGTCTTTGAATTGACGGCTGTTTGTGTAAACGACAATATACGTTCACACAAGACTCCCCCTAGCCTGGCCATCCCCTCATTATCGTGTCCAATAATGGTCATGGAACACTTTCCTGGTTCTGCGGGAGCTCTAGAAATTGTGCCCACAATTTCATTCGAAGCGACCACACTTCTCTCCAACATAGGTGATTTTAAATCATTAAAAGCATTATGGTGTGTAATGATCTACACTAATCATTAAACCATATGTTATGCTTAACCTCTTAACAATGTCACTGGATTTATAGGAATGGACTAGGACGTATTTAAACACCCTTTTGTAGTTTAGGGGATATGTATATAACCATATATACTAGCTTATATATAAACATATATCTTAGTTATGCCCCCACAGTGACTACCTTTCGGTTCATGATTAAGTTTGCCTATTGAATCTAGATCTTGGGATCTCCAGTCAACTAGATTAGGTTTCCCTCATGTCCCTTTTTCCTTGGGCTTTAGTCTCATTCCATACAACTTCATCTCTTATCAACCATCAGGTTGTTGGATCCATTTGCAACTGAGATAAGTTGTTCTAACGTGTTATTGACTCGCTGGTCAATTTTGCCATTTTGTCAATTCGTAAGGCTTATACCCTGTGATCTAAACATAGATCTGGTTATGGTAGCAGGATAGGTAGGTGTTACCCTTTGAACCTTCCTTTTCGTCTTTAGAATGACATGAAACTCAATTCATGGCTAAACACGTTTCTATGCCTTTGGTGATGTGATTCAAAGTTAGCTAGACTTTGAATCTTACCAATTGGCATTTGAGTCCAATCAATTCGATTGACTCACTCCATTTTCAAATGCAAGCCACCCCCACATTTAAGTGTTATTGGATAACATCCAATGGAGTGATGAAAGGTTATCCCTTTCGTACGAAGTTGAGAAACTTCTCAAATACCATTTTTACATCCCCTACGGGTTGTTTCTTAAATGGCTCTTCCCCCACATTGCTTGCACTTTGAGCATTATGAGTACTCCTCATATGAAACCGAATAGTATCATTAAAATATGAACTATGGAATCGGTTCGCGAGTTATCCTTGAAGTTATATTTATAGTTTTGATTATACAAATCCATAATTATCATGTCATCACATAACGTTAACAAGTATTAGTCTAGCATGCTTTAGACTCCAATACTCTAGCATGTGAACAGAAGATGCATCATTCTGATTCTTCACAGCCTAAAGAGATAACGCACTATCTCTTTCCAACATTCACGTTTTAGTTAGACACAATAATTAGAACTTGTTTTATCATTCCAAACCATCGGGTTCTAGGAACGTCTCAAAACCATAGTTAATTTCATCCATTAGGATCAAAACTCATTTGCCTTTAATCTCCAATATTTCTCCATTGACTCTTAAGAGCTTAAACATAAGTCTTAATATAAGTCACTTTGATGGATATATTCATCATCAACAAGATGAACAATACTAGTATAAAATCACTAAAGTCTTGAGATAAAGTCAATTAGATTGACACTCAATGACATAGCATTCACATATGAGCCTCAAGTGATATATACATTTCCATGTTGTTTGTTAAAACCATGTATTGGGGAAGTCTCCCAAAACTAAGGACAACTCCTCTACATAGGTCGAACAACATTGATGGTTGTAGAAACATCTACACATCCATTACTATTGTAAATGCCTTACAATAAATTTAGCAAAATTTATTAAAGAATTCACAATATTAACATATATTTCTTTCATATGTTATATTCATTGAAAATTCACATTTGTGTATTTTCATGTTGATGCTCTCAACATTGGATGACATATCTCATTTTCGTGTATTTAATCTCAATACACTTGCCACGTTCGTCACGATTCGCTCATCATGTTGTACGTTTGATGTTTGGCATGTGACTTATTGCATAAGTCATGATCACAACCCGCTCATTGTGTTCTTGCAAGACACCCCTTGCACAACCCGTTAAAACATATATCCTTATTAAATTTGTCGAATGTAAATCGTCAAAGCAAAAAAAATACCACATTAATTTCCTTTTTATATATATATCATTTATTATATTTTAAATCACTTAAAATTAAAAAAAATATAAACGATAATCCAATATATATATATAATACATAACACATGTATTTTAACGAATTCATAAGGATATATAAACATCAAATCTCAAAGTGTTATTCACTTCAACACTTTATCGTGTGACGAAATAATGCACTTATATCGTCTTGTGACATGTTTTGAGGTACTCCCTCAATAAAAAAATTGTCCAACAACGACATCGAGTTGTTTTCACTTTAAATAGTCTCTCAAGACTACTATATGGTTCAAGACATCATACTTCTCATACGAGCATCGAACCAATTGCAAAACCTTGTTTGATTCGTTCAAAACATTCTCGTTTTTGCATCTGTTTTAAACATTAAACTCTATTTGTTTATGCTTTGATTACAAATCAAGATCATAAACTCAAAATAGTTTTATTATTTAAAACCGTATCTAACTCGCTCGTTAGAAACTATACGTGTACCAAATATTAAAATATTCGGTGTCAATAAGTAACCATTTCTAACATGCTTGTTAGAATACAAACGATTACACTCATCGTTATATGGTGTTTTGGTTATATAACTAAACCGTTTCTAACATACCCATTAGAATAAACGATTACAAAAATCGTTTTAAAAACTTATTGGTTTATGTATGTACAACGATTTCTAACACGCTCGTTAGAGATAAAAAAAAAACAAGGCCGTTTAAAATTTTATTGGCTCATATATAAATATAATAAGCCGTTTCCAACACGTTTGTTAGAAAATTAAACGTCTAGCTTGTTCGTCTTACAAAAGCATCAATTTCTAACACGCTTGTTAGAAAATATAAGTTTAAAATAAACTTATGATTTTTGTAAGCAACCATTTCTAATACGCTCATTAGATATGTTTTATGACACGTTATTCTTTCAACGCTGACGTTTCTAACATGCACGTTAGAACTACATGTTTCAAAACTTGTTGTTTACATAAGAAATTTCTAATACGCATATTAGAAATCTAAATGTTTTCAACATTTTGAAACCAATAATATTTTACTAAAATAATTATTTTCTAACACGCTCGTTAGAAATTACGAATGTTTTAAACCATATTATTTACAAAAAAAACAATATTTTCCAACTCGCTCGTTAGGAAATTTAAAGGTTTAAAATTATTATTTTAGAATTATACGTATTTCTAACACGCTCGTTAGAAAAAAAAATGTGTCTTTATACATTTGATAACAATCATTATTTCCCCAAATAATGATCTCTAACACACTCGTTAGATCGAAAACGTTCACCAAACGTTTCTATATGAGTTTCCAAAATATTTTCTAATACGCTCATTAGAAAATTATTTTACTAAAATTAATCTCTAACACGCTCGTTAGAAATAACCTCTAGCAAATATTTTACATGGGTTTACAAAAAAAATACATACTTTTTCTAATACGCTAAATAGAAAAAATAGTATTTCAAAAGCATTTTAAAATACATTTTATTTTGTATATACTCGGTCTGAACACAAACACGAGAAAACCCATAAACACGAAAAGCAAGAATCAAAATATCATTTTGTAAACACGGTATTTCGGTTTAATGACTGTGCTCCAATCATAATATTAAACCGACTTGTTGTACTAATCATATATATTTCCAAAAAAAAAATATATATTTAGTAGATTTTAACAAAAATCCCAAATAATATTTTTATTGTTTCGTGAACCCAAAAATCCTTTAATAAGAAGGTTTTTAGATTGTGTCGACAATCTACACGAAAGTCTGTTTTAAGATTGTAGGAAATAGGGTTCACTATTTTATTAAAATAATAATAAAATAAATATAATAACAATACTCTTGTTATTCTTAGGAAATATAAAAGTACGATACCGATTACAAAACTAAATAAATAAAATAAATACAAAAACATGTACCGAATCTTGCTTCTTGTAGATTAATTTAGAAAACTTCAATCAAACCATCTTGTCTAGCACTCCGCTGCAAGAATAAACAAACTAATTGTTGACGGTTTTGGTTGAGGATCGTGTTTGACACGGGGCCCTTAAAACAGATTCCGCGCCTCCTTTCTGACGGTCTGTCTCCCAGGGTACAACAACCGGAACAGTAGTCGTACTGCCGGAGATGATCTTGAGCCCAAGATTGCATCGGATTTTAAGTGTATATACAAAAGGAAAGTTATAAAATTGATAAGAGTTTTTCTACTCTATATTGGAACAAGAAATCATACGTAACATCAAGAGTTTTCCAAACTCTATATATTTGCATATGAAAACCAAAGTTCATATATCAATTTGTTTCAATAAGTGAAACATAATTATACTTTTTGAACCAACGTACACATCAATTAAAATTCACAATAATTGATATATAATTGCATTTTATTATGACAATAAATTGCAATCAAATGGTATTGAAGTGGTTGACCGTAACTGTTATTTTACTTATGGCACGAGTCGAAACAGTCTTATGAATCGAACAGCAGCTCGGGATCAGACTGTGTAGACTAGGGCGCTACCTGGTCTTGCGCGTGCGTCCGTCCCAAGCGCAGTACATATAACACTATCAGGGGTTGATGCGCGCGCCACTTATAACGTCGTTACGTCGTGCGCGGACTAGGACGCCACCTAGTCTTGTGCGTACGCAATTCGCCATGTCATCTGTGGACGACCACTTTTCTGCGCACACCAGGTTAACACGTTGACTGCGCGCGTGCGCGAGCCTAAACGTCATTTTGTCATGCGCGCCATGCGCCACCTGAATTTACGGTTTACGTCAACGCAGAGACCAGGACGCTACTGGTCTTGTGCCATGTACCAGACCACTTCATCTTTTGCCCCCCACCAATGTGGGACAAAACTTAATCCATTATCTCATCTTTGGTTGTTCCAACCTACAACTTTCAAGCTTCGATATCTCATTCATCTTAGCTCTATTTTGGACATGGTTTGGTTCGTTGTGATACTCTCACAATATAGTACACAAACCCGAAAATAATTATTTATATAACACATATATAAATATATTTATTTAAGTCCAAAATTAGTGAAAAACTCATTTTCACTACCATTTTTCCAACATAATATAAATAAATAAAAAAATATTATAACCCTTGTAACACACAACTTTCTAATGAATTTTTTACACTAAATGAAACTATAAATGAGAGTTTTGTTTCATCTAGAGTAGAATAGGTCAATACTAGTCATTTCTAAAAAAGCTACACCTCCAAGACTACCACCTCAGTCGTGCTTTGCAATGGATGCTTCTACCTTTACTCCTCATCTAAACGTACATTTTATCTTTTATATACATTTTCATTCTTAATCACATGATTAAAATTGTTGACTTCTCATATTATAGTACACTAATTTCTATGCTACATCATAAAATACATTTTGTCACTTCATATTAGATTTGTCTATGCTGGAAAGGTCACATAATATAACCTAGTATTTATTATATAATAAATAGTTCTTGATCACCTTTATTTTCTATTCTCTCTTTGTTAAATAATAACATTATATCGTAATTTTAATGTTTCTCTCTCATATTAAAATAATAGGTTTTTTTTAATTTCTCCCTCGTATTATATGTAAATGCAAACACTAAATCATTATTTTTCATTTCTCTCTTATTTATTTAATTTTTTCTCAACTATTTATTCTATTTTTTTATTAGTAACAATTTAATTTTTATTAGTTCAACCTCGTATAATACACAAGTTTTTAACCTAACAATAAAAAAAACAAATTAAAGCGTAATAATTATTAAACAATATAACAAACTTTATTTTTAAAGACATGTGTTGACGACTGTACGTGTTACCCAATTAGATTTATTCAAATCATGTAAGACACATGTTTATTCAGCCCATAAAATGATAGTTTTTTTAAATATAATTTTTTTACTACTTAGTATATAAAATTACAATTATTCACCAATATAGTACTCGAGATTATAACCTAGTGTGATGCAATACAATACGAAATGATTGATATGATATGATACAATGATTTTTATAACTCCAACCCATTAGTTATATATATAATTACTCGGTTGTTGATTTCAAAGATTTAAACAACATATATGTTCATGCTTTCCTTGGTTAAAGATTAATGTAATCAACAACAAAATGTAATACAATACAATACAACATAATATTGTGTAATACAATGTAATGTAATACGATGTGATACGAGACTATATGGTACGATATGATACAATTGGATTCTATAATTGGATTCTATAATTATGATGTTATACCAAACAAGACGATACAATATCATATTTTTATAACTCTAAATATTAATATTTTACTTTGTTATATATAATTCTAGTTGGGTATATATAAATACTTAATAGTTTTTTTAAAAGATCTATAATATATAAATGTTCATGATTTCCTTGGTTAAGGATCTAACCAATACAACGCAATGTAAAGTATGATACAATACAACATAATACAATGTAATGTAATGCGATACAATATGATACAATAAGATTCTATATGATGCAATATCAACGCAATGTTCATGATTTCCTTGGTTAAAGGGTCTAAATAATGGTATTTTACTGATTTTATATCAATTTTAGTAAAATAGTTAAATAGTAAAAGTAAATTTATAAAATACCATTATCTAGAGTTATAAAATATAGTATCGCATGGCATCAAAACCATAATTGCATAAAATATCCATCAAGTATTTATATATAACTCAGAATCAAAATTGAATCTATATCCTTGTAACATCATTAATTACATATTTATCCAAACAAACACTATAATTAAATATGTCATCTTGTATAATTATTAAATATATTAAGTATACTCATATATTTTACTAAAAATTTGCTATAGAATAACTCTTTACCATACATTTTTTTACTAGAGTGGAGCTTATAAAAAGTGAGTATCATTTTTATTGGATGAAATGTCAAAAAAGTACTTAAAAAACATGAAATGGAATGTTGAACTTGCCTTTCTTAGTAAAAATAATTAATAGGTGTTGGATGGAAAAATATGTATTATAATGGGTAAGTTAAGCAATACTCATCAAAATGAATGTTTTTCTTTTACTTTTTTGATGTTTAGATAAACCTTTATAACTTATTTTTTTTACTTTTAATCTCATCGGGTAAAACTTAATTTACTTAATAAAAAAAGTCTATGGCTAAAACAAAAACATCACACTTAAAGTAAATTCATGTCGACGTTTGATGTGCCATCATTTTAACACGTTTTATACATGTATTTATCCCTCTTTTATACGTATTTGTGCCATATTCCTTGCAAAAACAGAGCTGAATCGTTCCTTTGAGTTAATTGAAGGTATTCGGGGGCAAGTATGCAAAAGAAGCGGAAACAGGAACAAATAGGAACGAAATTGAAGAAGTTGAAGACTTTGAAGACTGCAGCTGAACATGCACTGCCGTGCCACGGTCGTCCACCTGCCCAAAAGTCAAAATAATCAACATTTTCAGCATCATATGAGAAAGTCAACGTACCCTTGTGCACGGCCGTGCAGCCTTATACGTGCTCCCCAAGGCTTCAACCGACCAAGACTGACAACCGTACTGGTGTGCATGGGCGTGCCAAACCTCTGGCACGGGCGTGCAGAAGGCAAAATTGATCAGAAGGACTTCCAGTACCATCAGGCAGTACCTGACTGTCATGCAAGGGCTTGCCAACGTTGTTGCACGGGCGTGCAGGCCCTAGGAGGTCTATAAATAGAGAGCTCCACTCCTCATTTTGCCATCCCATTCCACCCGAATCTCCCTCACATTACTGCCATCTCTTGGGTCTTGTAAGTGATATTAGGAGCCTAGGATCACTCCATAAACAGTACTAAAGTTAGAGATTCATAGAGATCACTACAAATCATCCTGAAAAACCTCCTTAATCCTTTAACAACAACTATCATGTTTTCTTTGAAAAACCAACTTAGTGTACATGTTGTAATGCCAATCTTTGGCTAGGATTCTTAGGTGTTGCTAGGGTGAAGACTACTTTGTATGGATTATGTAGTTTTATTTATTGAGTGTTTTGTGTTCTTGTTTAATTCTTTCTACTTTAAACTTTGTTTGATGAATTAATTAAAACTATCACTTAGTATTTGGTCTTATGGGTGTTTTGATAAGTAGTGGGAGGACTTATGAGTGTACCCATGGTGTGTAATAACCCATGCACTTGTAAGCTAACCTAATCCCACAAGTAGTGATTAGCCAATTTGTGTTTGGAAACACTCACACTTTGAGGTTTAATCCTTTATTATCAAAATCTCTCCTAGGGTCGGTACGATCTTTATACTTGGTCCTAGTGATAAGCCAAGACTTGGTCATGCGACTTAGCTTCATTGTCTATGTGTTAGCTTTGGCACAAACCAAGAATTGGTGAACTCGTGTTGGAAGCAGACAGTCTTTATCTTCTTCCATTACTATACTGCCGCACAGTTAGTAATAGGCCAATCACTTTTGAAAAGATAAATAATTCTAGTAAAGGATGAGCGTGAGCTGGTTGGCCACGACTTCTTTATGAGGTCAAGTGGCAGCTTGTTCGGCCATGCTCTGACCGCCAGCGAGTTATTCACAAAAGTCTAAAGTAGTTTGATGCCTTTATTTCAGCATTGGGAGGTGGGTTCTTCGGGGTTGGGTATACACAGTCTCGGGTAGTCCATCCCTTATTGTTAAGAGGTGAGCTTACCGGTTTGGGAGACCCTCAAATTAATAGCAAGAACACAAACTAGTTATGCGATAACAGTCACCTCTAGAGAATGCAGTATTGCGCAACTCAAAGATAAGCAAAAGTGCGCAAATGGAACACACCACCCAATTAAGTAATTACTGTTAATCCATCCCAAGGTTAGTTGGATCTCCAAGCAACACTTCTTTTCGGATATTGGTTTTTACGTCGGTTATTCTTGCTCTTTTTTATTTTTATTTTTACTTTTATTTTGAAGCAACTTAAGGCTGAGTATGGGAAGTCGTGTCTAGGGGGTTCGATACTCGGTATTTGCTTGAGTCTATACTACACTTGATAGGTACACTTGCCAATTGTGTGGGTTTAGAACAATTAGCAATTATCGTTTTAATTTTATAAATTTAAAACTTGAACAAGTGTATTAACCTAAAGTCCCAACTTTATTAGCTTTTTCACTGAGTCTTGACATTTCCACCGGGAAATTGCCAGCTTAAGAAAAAGAAGTTTAAGTGACTTAATCCACACGAGATATTCCCTAGAAAGGGTTTAAGTTGCTAGTTACTAATCACTTTTCTAGTTTGTTTTGATAGCTTTTCAGATGGATCATATAAAGGAAGATCGTTTCGTGACCAAGAACTTTTTCGACTATGAGGGGTTTTATGTTGAGCAGTATTGTGAATATTGTGGTGTACCTTCGTTCTACCACAACTGTGAAGACTATTTGTCCTGGTACCTTCTAGAGTACAACAACCACTATTCACCCCCGCTTGAACCACCACCTTACAACCGTTCACCATTTCCTCATAACCCCAATAAAGAAATTTACCACATCAATGATTGCCGATTAAGTAATCAACCACCTTCACCACCTAGATCTCTACCACCACCATTTGATCCTATCCCACTATCACCTGATGCACTCGACATAATGTATCACTTGGGTGAATCACCACCATACATTTTACCACAACCCTACCAATTCACCCCACCTTTACCTGCACCTACCCCATCACCTTACATGCCATCTCCATTAGCTCACTTATTTTCCTCACCACCACTAAGTCAATTTGAAACCAAACTTGAACCCGAATCCATACCTGAATCGGACCCTCCACTTATTGACTTAAAGAAGTTTGCGGAAAATCTTGAGGTGGTCAAAAACTACCTCAGTTTTACCTATGCTATGGTGGATACTGCCCATGAAGAAGAGATGGAAGCCCAACCAAAGGAAGAAGTTCGTGATCCACCATTGGAAACAGAAGAAGAGAAATGCTTAATTGAAGAAGTTCTTTTTCCCAAAATGGAGGAAAGACTCTACACGTTTTATTCCTTGGTGACGGAAGTGCAACTCAACATCCCCTATACCGATTGTTAGCTTAGACTGCTTGCTCACTTCAAGTTTCTCAAAGATATCCTCTCCAAAAAGGATACTCTTGAAGAAGGTGTCATCGTGCCCATCAACAAAGTATGTTCGGTCATTTTCCAAGGAAAATACCCCTTAACAAAGTTGCAATCCCTTTGCCTCACCGATTGTTTGGTGCGGTACCCCCAAGGAGTTGTAGAAGATAATTTGCTTGGCCTCAACGAAACTATCTTCCCGATAGATTTTGTGGTGTTGGATATTCCTAGGGAAGAGAGTCTTATCATCTTGGGATGACCTTCCCTTAATACCGCATTGGCTCTACTCGACGCATGGGGAGGAAGACTTAGAGTGACGTTAAATGGTGAAATACTGGGTTTTGACTTAAAGAAAGTTTTACGGTGTCCAAGTATCCAAGACGATCTGTCCGCCCCCATCACCGATTTTGACTAAATCGCTGGATATTTTCTCTATGATGTTCTGGGGGAGGGTGATAATTTTAAGTAGTCCGCTTCCTCGACTGATGAAAATGATCCCATGGTTCTTAAAAGTTATCATATTGAGCATATCTCTCTTGAAGATGAACCCGCGGAAACTCAACTTCAAGAACAAAGTCCTGACAAAAAATCCAAGCCATCCATTAATGAACCGTTATCCTTAGAACTCATAGAATTACCGTCTCATCTGGAGTATGCTTACCTTGAAGAAGACTGCAAACTTCCCGTCATCATTGCAGCAAATTTATGAAAAGAAGAAAAAGAAAAGTTGATGGAAGTTTTGAAGCAACACAAGAAAGCAATTGCCTGGAAGCTGATGGATATAAAAGGTATTAGCCCTTCACTTTGCACACACAAGATTATCATGAAGCATGATTATCGAACTTGTATGAAATGGCAATGAAAAGTTAACCCCAAGATGCAAGAAGTCATGAAAGAATAGGTGATAAAGTTGCTTGGCACCGACTTGATTTATCCCATTTCTGACTCACCTTGGGTGAGACCTGTCCAAGTAGTTCTAAAGAAGGGTGGTATGACAGTCGTAGCGAATGCACAGAACGAGCTCATTCCCACAAGAAAGGTTATGGGTTGGCGGGTTTGCATTGATTATCAGAAGCTCAACGATGCTACAAGAAAAGATCATTTTCCCTTACCATTCATCGACCAGATGTTGGAAAGATTGGCCGGGCATCAATATTAATGTTTTCTCAATGGTTTTTCTCGGTAGTTTCAGATCCCAATTTACTGCAAAGACCATGAGAAAACCACTTTCACCTGTCTGTATGGCACGTTCGCTTATAGAAGGATGTCAATTGGGCTATGTAATGCCCCTGCCACTTTCCAACGGTGCATGGTAGCCATTTTTCATGACATGATCGAAGACTTCATGGAAGTTTTTATGGATGACTTCTCAGTTTTTGGAAATTCGTTCGATCATTATCTGGGCAATCACAAGAAAATGCTGGCAAGGGTGAAGAAGTGAATTTGGCACTTAATTGGGTAAAGTGCCACTTTACGGTAAATGAAGGAATTGTGTTGGGGCACAAAATTTCAGACAAAGGGATCGAAGTTGACAAGGCCAATGTTTAAGCAATTTCATTGCTTCCTCCTCCTACCACGATTATGGGAATTCGTAGTTTTCTCAGTCATGACGGTTTCTATAGAAGACTCATCAAGGATTTCTCAAAAATCCCTCGTCCACTCACTCAGCTCCTTGAAAAAGATCATGAGTTCGTGTTCGCTAAGGACTGTCTTGAAGCATTCAATTGTCTAAAGAGAAAATTGGTTGATGCACCGGTTGTCATTTCTCCAAATTGGGACCTGCCATTCGAATTAATGTGTGATGTAAGCAACATGGCGGTAGGAGCAGTTTTAGGGCAAGAAAAGACAAGTGTTTTCATCTGATCTACTATGGAAGTAAAACCCTCAATGATGCCAAGAAAATTATACGACGACCGAGAAAGAGCTCCTTGCTGTAGTGTTTGCTTTTGACAAGTTTTATTCATATCTCATCTTGTCAAAGGCCAATGTTTATACTGATCATGCAGCCTTGCGCCATCTTTTCAACAAGTAAGACGCAAATCCAAGGATCATATGGTGGATTCTTCTATTACAGGAAGAAATACCACCTGACAAAAAGGGAGACGAAATCCATGACAACTTCCCGCACGAACAGATTCTCCGAATCGAAGATCCCGAATCATATCCTTGGTACGTTGATTATGCAAATTATTTGGCCAATGGAATGCTCGTTAAAGGACAATCATTTTATGAAAAGAAGAAATTATTTTCCAATCTGAAGTATTATATTTGGGAAGATCCCTACCTTTTTTGTATTTCCCCCGATCGTGTTATTCTCCCATGCATTCATGGGAAGGAAGGCCAGGAGATTCTATGACAGTGCCATGTAGGTCTTATAGGAGGACACCACGTCGCGGGAAATACAGCCCGAAAAGTCTACGAAGAAGGATTTTATTGGCCCACAATTTTCAAAGACGCTGCCGTTCTCATCCAAAGTTGTGATGCATGCAAGAGAGCCGCCAACATCAATGCCCGTGATGAAATGCCGCAGTCCGGATTCTTTATTTATGAGATCTTCGAAATTTGGGTGATAGATTTTGTGGGACCATTCCTACCTTATAAGGGAAATCTCTACATCCTTGTTTCGGTTGATTATGTTTCCAAATGGGTCGAAGCACAAGCATTACCAAAAAACGATGCCAGAGTTGTCGTCAAGTTTCTGAAGGCTCTTTTTTGCTTGGTTTGGTGTACCCAAAGCCCTCTTCATTGACAGAGGATCCCACTTTTGCAATAAGCAGTTGGAGAAAGCACTACAGAGATATGGTTATCAGCAGAGGTTCTCCCCTCCAATGGTAGATTAGAAGAATAAGTTGAGAGGTTGGTGCATACGGTAAGAAAAGCAATTGAGGACCCTCAGGTATGATCGTTCACTTTTATTTTCTAACTGCTAGGTATGCCCTCTCGGCACTAGGACTTAGTAGTTTATTATTAGTAGTTTTTTTATGTTTTTAGTTTGTGGTTAGCTATATATCCATGCCAGGTGTTTTCTCTCATAGCTCACTCTCAAATTTTGTCCGAACAACTTTTTAGCCTATTAGGGGAAGACGTAACTATGTCCCGCTTGATTCTTTGGCATAAACTTTTTATAATTCTATAATTTCAAATATGCTAAAGAATTAAGTGTGAGGTGATAAAATTTTATAAATTTTACCACCTCTTGAGCCGGGCAAGCAAAAACCTGTTTAAAGGCAAAAATTTTTGAAACATTTTCAGAGTAATTAAAAACGTTTTTTCAAACCCTTTGAGTCCACCCTAAGATCTTAATAGGGGATTTTTAGAGGTGTTGGTGATGCCGAAAGAACTAACTCAAAATGTTTCTACTTCATAGCTAAGTGCCTACCTTTTCCATGTGAGTATATTGAGCCTTATCGAGCACACCCACTTGTGATATAGATATCCCATATGCTCGTTCGTTTGACCATGAGAGATATTAACCCTTGGAATGTCATAGTTAGAACTTGTGTGTCTTATACGTTTTGAGACCGCACGCGAGGTGAGAAATTGTGGAGATGATCAAGGCACCTAGGATATACCCATACCGTTTTCACTAGCCTTCCATAAATATACCCCTAACCTAGTCACCCATCTTGAGCCTTAGCCTTTTTCGTTTCTTCCATCACATTTAGCCTCTGTCGTAGTTTTGGCAAAGGAGGCGAATTGCGGGCTATTGGGACACTCTCAGGCAGTCTTGAAATGAAGAGAAGAGACCAGACATCATGGTTTTCACCTAGAAAAGTTTAGCAAAAGAAGAAAGATAGCCATGCAGAGATACCATATACCAGAATAAGCTTCACCACAAGCAGCACTTAAAAAAGAGAGAGAGAGAGAGAGAGAGAGAGAGAGAGAGAGAGAGAGAGAGAGAGAGAAAGTTGAGAAATATGTCAAAAGCTTGACAATAAATGGGCTGAATATAATTCTAATTGAAGGTTTATTTCTAGGACATTCCTAGCAGGGATTATTAGGTGCAGAGACCGAACAGTTCACATAGTAGGGACGTCAGAGCAATGAGTCTTCAGGGGAGGAGTTTCATAAAGCCCACTGTTCAGAGTTTGACATCTTCCCATTATGCTTCAGCCGCTACCCGAGCCAGACATGACAGTAGATACCCATTCTACCCATCTATCACTTCATCATTTTCACCCAACGAAAGACCTTGTGATTCACAGTTTCTCGCCCATATATAGTGATGGAGATTTGATTTGCGCACAAGCCTATGATCTGTGCGTGCCTTGGATTAAATATGAGCAATCACCCCCAAAATAACACTTGAGTGAAATAATTTAAACAGTGAGGAATGTATGAAGTTGACACTTGAGGGACATTTGATTAGGTGCGCCAAGGCTATCCGGAATATCTACCAAGGATGTGTTAAGTAGGTGGGACTCTTAGGAGGTGGCTTGTTTGTGACTTATCACTTTACACCCATTTTTACTCCACCTTCTTTGCCTAGGTTTGGTTTGCTTGGGGACAAGCAAACGTCTAAGTGTGAGGTGATATGATGTTTCATCATTTTAACATGTTTTACACATGTATTTACCCCTCTTTAATACGTATTTGTACCATATTCCTTGCAAAAACAGAGCTAAATCGTTCCTTTGAGTTAATTGCAGGTATTCGGGGGAAAGTACGCAAATGAAGTGGAAACAGACACAAATGGGAAGGAAATTAAAGAATTTGAAGACTTTGAAGACTGCAGCAGAACATGCACGGCCGTGCACCTGGCCAAAAGTCAAAACACTCAACATTTTTAGCATCAGAAGAGGAAGTTAACGTGTGTGGACGGCCGTGCAGCCTGATACGTGCTCCCCAAGGCTTCAACCGACCAAGACTGGCAACCGTACTAGTGTGAACGGGCGTGCCAAACCTTTGACACGGGCGTGCAGGAGGCAAAACTGTTCTAAAGGACTTCCAGTACCAACAGACATTACCTGACTTGCAGGGGCGTGCCAAAGTTGTTGCACGGGTGTGCAGGCCCTGGGAGGTCTATAAATAGAGAGCTCCACTCCTCATTTTGCCATCCCATTCCACCCAAATCTCCCTCAAATTTCTGCCCTTTTGGTTTTTGTAAGTGACCTTTGGAGCTTAGGATCACTCTATAAACACTACTAAAGTGAGAGCTTGAGAGAGATCACTACAAATCATCCCGAAAACCCTCTTTAATCCTTTAATAACCACTATCATGTTTTAATTGAAAAACTAACTTAGTGTACATGATGTAATGCGAATCTTTGGCTAGGATTCTTGGGTGTTGCTAGGGTGAAGACTACTTTGGTATGGATTATATAGTTTTATTTGTTGAGTGGTGTTTTGTGTTCTTGTTTTGTTCTTTCTATTTTAAACTTTGTTTGATGAATTAGTTAAAGTTATTACTTAGTAATTGGTCTTGTAGGTGTTTTGATAAGAAGTGGGAGGACTTATCAGTGTACCCATGGTGTGTAACAACCCATGCACTTGTAAGCTTACCTAATCCCATGAGTAGTTTGTAAATGTTTTTAGGGGAAGACATGTTTCTTTGATGAAAACCTGATGAATTTAAAGCGTAATAGAGTTTTTAAGAAAACGATTAAAGTTACAAATGGTTTTATAAAGTCGTACATGGATAAAAAGAGAAATGAAAAGTGTTGCGTTAGTTTAACGGCCCCATTTTACTGTTTTTGTTTTGGGGGAAAGGTATGTTTTGTTAAAATGGGGGTTTATGTTAAGTGGTATGATGGGTACTTGGGTTTGTTGTACACCACTCGGGGTGAGTCCTCGCTACTGTAACCATTAAATCGTGTGTGTGAAACCGTAGGATTATTTGGATAGTACTATTTGTGCCTGACAAGGACCACCCGTAATTGATAGCGTTGATTATCTAATTGTGTATACCAGGGGTTCACGTATTCTGAACTAAGTTGTTTTATTTGGAGAAACAACTACTCGCGGGGTATTGCGTGTCTTGGTTTGGTTATGGGCTCAAGGGATTGCTTGTCATAGTTTTGTATGAGTTAGCTACTCCTTAGAATGGCCACTGCTTTTTTTTTTGTTCCGCATATGTTTGTTAATGAAATGTTTTGTGTTAAGGAACTAAAACCTTTGAACACAACAATAATTTATATATTGACGTCTTTTTAAACATATCTTTGAGGTAACTAAGTGATGAATAGATCTATGGCTAGTACGGTGGAATATGGGACGTCGAACACTTGTTAGGGGTTTCACCTATAATTCCCATTGGGTTGGGACATAGACGGGAAACTCTATATTTGAACTTCTGTGACAATGTTTTATGCAATGTTAGAGACAAGGTACTTATTTTCGACATCTTAATGAAATGATCTATTCTAATTAAATATGGTTTGTGTTATTATTGACTTTGATATGCTTTTGAGCGTTGCGCCACTTGATTCCGCCATTGGCGTGGTGTGATAGAAGTGGTATCAGAGCCAAGGTTACGTTGAACTAGTATTTTTGAAAATCTAGACTAAAACGCTTTTCAGCTCAAAACGAAAGTTTTAAAAACTAAAACACAACGAAATATTTTTAGAAAAGAAAGACAATTGTACATGGGATGTGCAAGGGGAAACTCCAATCGACTAGCCATGTGTGTCAATATATGAAATGTTAGAAGATGAAGGATATAAATGTTGTTGTTGTATTGAAATCTGATCTTCAAACTAAGGTTAGTTAATACATATACGTAGTACTGTTGGGTCTACTGGACCAAAGAAGAACATATGAAGCGAAAAGCCAAAACATGCAAAACATCTGATGGAATAAAATAGTGCTTAGGATACAAGTCTCCCAAACTGCTAGTGGTTGTAATCTGCTGGATTGAATCAACTGATCTGGAACAAACTACTGATGAAAGGTCTGCTGAGAAGAACTGTTGAAGACCAATGGATGATAGGCTTCAAAAAACGTTTCTAACAACTTATGTTTGACTTATGGAATTGTACCTTCTTTATAAATGCTGTTTATTTCAAGTTGATTAGTCTAGTTAGAAAGCTCTTTTGTAGACATTCGTCAGCTTAGATCATCATAGTTTATCTATAAATAGAATGATGCATGTATTATTCTATTTATCATTTTCACATACATTCTCTGTAAAATTAACACTGTGAGTGATCGGTTTGAGGGGGAGAATTGTAATACTTTGTACTAAACTTTTATGGTTTATAAAAGTACTTGTTGAAAACAATTCTTCTGATTGTTATGATTTAAATTCCGCCGCACTTTCGTTATCAGGTTATCCTTCATTTACTTTTTCATTTATTAAACATAATAACAAGTCAACCTCAGATCTCAACAATTAGTATCGGAGCTTGGTCAATTAAATTCGATCTAACAAATCAATTTAATATAAAGAGATCAGCTCAGAATTTATTGATATTGTTTTGTTCGTTTTTTTAAAACAGAGTGAGAATTTAAATACACTAAAATTTGTCTTTAACACACTCTGTTCTCACTAAAGCTCAGAGAATGTCTTCAATTAATCACGATCCACACAACATTGGCACAAGCAACAAACCACTGATGCTTGTCAGATCTGGACACAATATCTGGCAATGTCAGATGAGTCATATTCTTGCTCAACAAAACACAGGATGCTGGAAATTGGTCATTTTCGGACCACATGTTCTGATGGTGCCGAGTACCGAAGATTCTAAAGTTGAAGTACCTAAAAGGCTTGAAAAATACCTTGACATAGATTTTCAGAAAATTGAGTTAGATGCCAAAGCCTTCAGTATTGTGGCTATGGCTCTACCAAATGATATCTATGCTGGACTGTTACACTGTAACAGTGCAAATGAATTATGGGATGCTTTGAAGGAACAATTCTGTGGAATTCTGGAAGTAATTGAAAACAACCGTGAAATACTTAATCAATAATATGAAACATTTAGTCTTGTTAAGGGTGATCATTAACTCAACAATTTGAAAGATTTAACTGTTTAATTAGTGAACTAAAACTGGTAGAACTCACCTATCCAAATTCAACTTTGAATCACAGGTTTCTGAGATCTTTACCAGAAAAATGGGACACTATTGTAATAGTTATAAGAAATTCAATTGGTTTTAAGGATTTGTCACTGACCCAGCTTCATGGTAAGCTCTTGACTTATGAAAGAAAGCTTAATTAGAAAAAGAAGCTTCAGGATTCTGGAAAAGTGTTAGATGATTATGTTTTTGGTAATACTACACTTTTGGGTCAAGATGATATATCTGGTAATAGTAAGGATCAGGTTTATGATCATTTTATTGACATAACTTTAGGTTTTAACTCTAATTCATACTGATCTAACTTTACATTTACAGCAAATAGTGATATTCAGATCTTTGACAACATCTCCGTAAGTATAGTGATCTTCAATATTTTGATCTTATAGATTTAGAAGAAATGGACATACTACATCAACTAGTTCTACTCAGTGTTAGAACTAACAAGTTTTACATGAAAACTGGTAGAAAATTTCCTAGGTTAAGTGGAGGGTCTAAAGTAGGGTTGGATAAATCCAAGATAAAGTGTTTTGAATGTTATAGAATGAGTCACTTTGCTAGGGGATGTAGGAGCCAAAATAGTTCTCCTATGATAACCTATCCAAATCAGAGACCCCATACTAACACTTATCGATACTCTCAAAATGCTTTGGGACCAAGTATGCAAAATAATGCTCATTTTGCACAAACCTCAACCAGCAACCCAGGAAAATATGTCTAAGACACCATACCTCAGATTCAGTACATTCAAAACCCTGTTACTCAGTAACAGATCCCTCAAACTGCTATACCACCATCTGCTCCAGCAGAAACCATTCAACAAAGCTTCTTTACTCAAGAATTTGTCAACTGGAGCAGTTTCCCTGAGGAACTAACTGATGAAAACTTTGCTCTCATAGCCAAAAGAGAACCAGAAAATTTCTGCTTCATGGCTCTTAAGACCATAGATGAATAGGTTGAATCAAAGGAGGTGTTGCCTAAATCTTACAATATGAATAATGAAATTGTTGAAATAGGTGTTCCAGATCCAAAGGTTGTTGAAAATGAAAAAAAATAATCTCTCAGACCCATGGAATGCAAGACTGTGTGAATGCAAGTGTGATTATGCTTTGATGATTGCTACTAAGGTATCTCCTCAAATCCTTAAGGATTTATGTTCAGAAAATTATGTAGTATCTTTTGCAAACATTAAAGAGGTGAATGAAAACCTTAGAAAGAAAATTTTAGAAAATGAAAATAAGCTAGATAAACTCACCAACGAGTTAAAATCGAAATTAACTGATAAAAATTCTGAAATAATTAGCCTTAATCATGAAGCTAGCATAACCAAAGACCAGCAACAAACTTTAATAATTAAATATCAAAGTTGTAAAGAGGAGCTTGAAAACACCCAAATCACTTGTGAAAAATGGGTGGAATCCTGTAAAGGTTATGAAATGCTTATCAACGAACAATCCAAAAGTAACATCAAGTTTGGAATTGGTTTTCTTAAAACCAACACTCAAAATTAACAAACTACTGTTGAAAAGGAAAACATGTTGGTTGAAGTTGTCCCCACAAATCTGGAAGGTCAAGTCATTAAATTCACTGAACCAAATGGTAAGAAATTTTTCTTGAAAAACCAGAAGGTTGATAATGGGATTAGTACTTCAAAAGGAAAATCCAAACAAAACTTTCAAACTGTTAAAGGATAATCCTATGGCTAATGTCTATCTCTTCTCTGCTGCCTCAGCAAAAGAAACAGAATTATAGGATAGGAGATTGGGACACACCACCCTTCAAACTATCAATACTCTTTCAAAACAAAGCCTTGTAAGAGGGCTTCCACCAAAATAACTCAAATGTAATGAGCACTATGTTTCTTGTTTAAAAGGGAAACAACACAAAATCTCTAACAAATCAATTGAAGAGTCCAAAACAGGTCAATGTCTTCAAATGTTGCACATGGATCTATTTGGCCTAGTAAAAATCATGAGCATAAGAAGAAAGAAATACTGTCTTGTTATTGTTGATGATTTCTCTTGGCTTACATGGACTTACTTTTTAAATTCTAAAGATGAAACTACACGCATTTTAAAGGACTTTGTCATCAAAGTCGAAAAAACAATATCACCTGCCAGTAAAATTCTTTAGAAATGACAATGGGACAGAAATAAGAAATAAGCAGTTAGATGAATTCTGTGTGTGAAAAGGAATTGTGAGACAATATAGTATTCCTAGAACACCAGAACAAAATGGGGTGGTTGAAAGGAAAAAACGAAACCTTAATTGAGGCTGCAAGAACAATGCTAGTAGATTTTGGCTTACCACTGTCTTTTGGGGCAGAAGCTGTAAACACTACTTGCTATGTTCAAAACAAAGTCCTGATCATTCCCAGACATTATAAGACTTCCAATGAAGTGTTGTTCAAATCAAACCACTGATATCATTTTTCAAAATCTTTGGCTGCCCATGTTTCATTTTAAGCCTAAAAGATTCCATTTCAAAATTTGCAGCCAAAGTAGATTGTGGATATTTTCTGGGATATTCTTCTATAGCCAAAGCCTATAAAGTGTCCAACACAAGGATTAGGACTGTTGAAGAAACCTTGAATGTTAAGTTCAATGAACTTTCATCATTAAAAATTCCAGCAAATCCTGCAGAACTATTCAACTTAGATAAATTCAAATTTGAAAATATAACTATTAAAACAGACTCTACAGGTGTATCACAGTATCCACAGCAGGATTATAGATTTGATATTTTGATTCCATCTCACTTCAAAACTTCCACCGCATCAAAGGAAACTGGTGTGCTAAATCAAAGTCAAAATACTGCTTCTACTGTATCAACCAGTGTTGATCAATACTATCCACAAACCACTGCTTCCTCCAGTTCACTAATTTTTGAAACATTCTTTGATCAAAATCCACTCACATTAGATAAAGATCTAAATACTCCACTTGGTCCTATTCCTCCTCCTCCACTCCATTCATCTGCTGGTACTCCTATAACATCAGCAGATGTTTCACCAGATGTTTCAAACCTCTGTCCTTCACCTCAAAATGCTACCATTCCATATCAAAGAGATCTAATATATCTTAGAACTCACCCACCTCACCAGATTATTGGCAACATCAATGAAGGGATACTCACAAGAAGTCAATCCCAAAACATCTGCCTATTTGCTGGTTTTCGATCTCTTATACAACCTGTTAAGTACCAAGAGGCACTAAAAGACAATAGTTGGATGGAAGCCATGCAAGAGTAGCTTCTTCAGTTCAAAAGACTACAAGTTTGAGAACTTGTACTATTGCCAAAGGAAGTTTGTCCAATTGGCACAAAGTGGGTCTTTAAAAACAAAACTGATGAAAGGGGCATTGTTGTAAAAATTAAAGCCAGGTTAGTAGTTTAAGGCTTCATACATGAAGAACGAATTGATTATAATGAAACCTTTGCTCATGTAGCTAGGTTAGAAGCGATCAGACTTTTTCTGGCCTTTGCTATCAACTACAACATCAAGGTGTTTCAGATGGACATCAAATGTGCCTTTCTATATGGCAAGATTCAAAGGGAGGTATATGTATGCCAACCACCTAGTTTTGAAGACACATTTCATCTAGAGCACGTCTACAAGTTAAAAGCTTTGTACAGCTTGAGACAAGCACCAAGGGCCTGGTACAAAACTCTATCAACTTTTCTCTTATCCATAAATTTTACTAGAGGTAAAATTGATAGTACACTGTTCATAAAATGGAAAGGAAAAGATTTAGTGATTGTTCAAATATATGTGGATGATATCATCTTTGGATCCAAATGTAACAACATGAATGGAGTGTTTAGAAACCTCATGATAGCTGAATTTAAGATGAGTACCATGAGTGAACATATGCTTTCTTGGTTAGATTAGCCTAATCTGAATTAACTAAACAAAGGTTATTATGACAAGTCTAAATACTGATATGATTCTCTTATCAGCAAGCTCGCATAAATATTGTCTGTATATATTAGTTATCTGCTTTAAAGTTCTTAGATATTGAAAATTTGAAAATCCAAAAATATTTTAGGTGTGTTTTAGCTTAAATTTTCTGAAAAATACAAAAAGATTTTATTTTCGATTAACCGATGTTGGAATACTAAATTCTTCAATTGGAATCTCAGATACGAAGTCAAAACACAATAAAATAAAGTGTTTGAAAATTCAAGGGTCAAAATGCAACTTTCATAAATTAAAGGGTTTAATTTGACAAGTTTCAAAGTTCAGGGTGAAATTTGAAAAGTTCCAATTGTTCAGGGGAGAACGATTCGGTTCTCCAAATGGTGGTCAAAATGGACAAATCTTGAAATCTTATCGAATGATAAACTTCAAGAATTTGATTGAGTCCAGAATATTTGTCGTATCTAATACAAGTTTGTGTGCAATTTTTATTAATTTTTTTTCTGCATGATCAAACATAACCAGTGTGCTCATCATGATTCAAACGACAAAGGTTGAAGCTGAACTAGACCCAAACCTGAACAACAAGATCACCCTGAACAACAAAATCACCCTGAACAACAAGAACCCGAGAATTCCATCTCCAGAGACACCAGATCATGGTAGAGCTCCAACAGTCGAAGCTGAAGAAGATGAGAATCGAGAAATGAAAGTGTAGATGTTGTAGCCATCTTCGTCACATAATCGTCAATCAAAACAGCAGAGATTTCTTGATTCCTCACAAGTCATCGAATCTGATCGAAGACCAAGATGAGAGCTCATGAAGCCACGACCAAAACTCAAATCAGCAAGTATTCAAGTCTTCAGGAGGAGATTGTTAGTACACTGCGGTGTATGTTCCCACTTTGAAGATTTCCAGATTTGAATACTTGAAGACCAAAGATCATTAGCTAGACCTTAGGGGGGGGGGGGGGAGTCTGTGAACGTCTTTCAAGACATCTCCAGCTCAGTGACTAGTTAAGTCTACAAATCACTAGCTACGTCCAAACGGGAGACTGTTAGTGCATTTCGTGTATGTCCCCAGCTAGTGATAGGTCGTTATTAGTCGTAGGCCTGATTGTATAGTCGTTCTAGTGATTGGTTGTTATTAGTTGTAGGCTTAATTGTATTAGTTGTGATTGCTCAAAGGTGAAGTGGGCCAGGCTCTGAAGAATGTTGCTGATAGTGAAGGTTGGTTGCTGGTTTTTGAAGGTTGTTTGTTTTGATGTTTTGAAGACAGTAGTTCCTTTTGGCTAGCTAGCTACAAGGGAGACTTTGTAAATGCACATTCAGTTGTGTCCCTAGCTAGGTTTATGGTCTAGATCATGACTTGATAGGATTCCGTAGCGTGTGATGATGTAATTGTAATTAACTGTTTGATACATGTCAGTGTCAGACGTATGAAGTTCTTAAGCCTGGAGACTTCAAGCGTAAGAGGGCCATAAGCCTGGATCTTTCCATGCTATGGGGGTTGCCTTTATATAGGACGCTTAGCCTTTAGATTTGTAACTTTTGCACTTGAATGAAAAATACGTTGAATTGGTACCGAATATTCGTGTGAACTTGTGTTTATTTATTTTATTCCTTGGGTTTTACATGATTATGTCGACAACATCTATATTGGTTAATTTCTGCCCTCGGTTCTAGTATACATGAGTAATTAAATTCTTGTTAATTAAGAAATTGATCATGCAACTTTAATGGTGAATTAACTGAAAAGTTAAATCGATATATACGTGTTCTTGTGTAGAGCTATTGTCGCATATTCTACGCATAAAGCAGAAGTCTTATATTTAACTAGCATTTTATTTTGCAGTTCAAGTCCAAAGTTTTATGGGGAATCATGACATTCTAATCCCCTAAATATAGAGTCAATACAACACATAATGCCCCATAACGACTAAAAAACATACTTATTTAATGAGTAATAGTTTCATATAGCATGAAATTATTATTGAGCAGTTAGTACTATCGCCAATCACTAGAAACGAGCAGTTGGAACAAGAAGTAAAGGATCCTTTTTACGAACAAGTAGTCCAGCCAACTCAGTCATGTCTAGTTCTTCAGCTCTTACACCATTCGGCAATGCAAAATCAAACTTGTACACTAAGTTAGCTAACACAAGTTCGGTAATCGAAACAGCAAAGTGCATGCCAGGACACCCTCTTCTTCCGGAACCAAATGGTAAAAGTTCATAGTGAAACCCTTTGAAATCAACACAACTGTTTAAGAACCTCTCTGGCATAAACATGTCGGCATCTTCCCATATCGAAGGATCTCTGGCGATCGCCCAACTGTTAATCATCACTTGCGTACCTTTTTTTAGATCATACCCCAATACTTTCACATCATCCATTGATTCATGTGGAAGGAGAAGGGGCAGGATAGTGTGTAATCGCAAAGTCTCTTTTAAGACGGCTTTCAAGAAGGGCATGCTGTCGATATCATCCTCAGTTATCATAGACCTTCCTTTGGCTACTTCCATCGCCTCTTGCTGCAATCTTTTCATCGCTTGTGGGTGTCTTATTAGCTCGCTCAGTGCCCACTCAATACTTGCAAATGTTGTATCAGTTCCACCAGAAAACATATCCTACAAGATAAATATATATATCATATATAAATGAACTAGAAACCACATGTATTAGCTTAAAAAAAAAACATTGCTGTAATTTCTAAAGTATAAGTTGAAGGCTTTAATCTAAAAAAGGATAAAAGAAAATTAGAGATGGATGTGTCAAAGGGAATGCTTAGTTTTATTTATTTTGATTAAATTGTTTTGAGTATGTTTAAATTTCTAGAAAGTAGGTTCAAGAACTTTAGTATGTTTGGGTTTGGTTTAGTATAATAAGGATGTCTAGATTATTGAATGAGGGTAGAGTTATTCTACAAAGGTTACAAAAAATGAGAAGGGTGAGAAGAATACAAAAAACACAATTGATCATGAAATATGACACAATGAGCCACAAAATATAACACAGTGCAAAAAAATATAACACAATGCTGAAGAAAAAAGACACAATGAATTGAAAAAATGACACAATGATGAAAATAAGAAAACGACACAATGGTACATAAAAGACACAATGATATAACGTATATTCTAAAACCTACAAGCTACAACCCCAAAAAACGAAGACCTAAAAACTAACGTCGTAGGGTTCGATAAGACGATTCCAATGCCGCTTGAATGAGTTCAATTGAAGCCCGTTTGATACCCTTCCTACGACTTCCTATTTTTCTTTCACTGTGTATTTGATCCTAACCCTAATGAATGTAATTTACAAACTAATTAAAACTTGTTTTTGGTCGTAATTCTCTTGTTCCAGATTTCTGATTTTCTTCATCTTGTTTTTGGTTTTTTGGATTTGATCTTGAGTTGGGATCAACGTAAGTTGGAAAACTAGCAATTGATTTGTGTCTTAAATCATAACGGTCACGACATCAGTGAGCAACCACAATCCAGTCACAATTTAAATTTTTAATACAATATTCCAAAAGTTAACCGTTTGAGGGTAGTCACAAACGATTGAAAATAAACAGTAAAACAAAAAAAGTCGCATCAATCGTTCGTATCCAATGAAAAAAAAAAGAATAATAGCATATGAGACTCAAAATAGAAATATAAACATACGAAGATAAAAACAAACTCTAAACACTTATGACGAAGCAAGGTAATTAAATTTTATTTAAAGATTTCACAAATCGGATAAAGAAAATTAAAAGATTTTTTTTTTTTTTTTTTTTTTTTTTTTGTGAAATACAAAACCCAAGTAAAAATCAGTCATAAAAATAAAAACAAAATAATTTAAAATAAAAAATTAATGTCTCAGTCAAAAATATCAAAATTGTGAAAAAAGAATGAATGTTAAAACTAGAGATAGATCTCGAGACTTACAGATATGATAGCTTTAACGGTATCCCTCCCAAATGTAAAAGTAGATGCACTATCTCTTTGAACATCGAGTAAGATATCAACTAGATCATGTTCTTGATCATCTTCACTACCCATCATTTCCTTCTTAACCACATGCTCTTCAATAATGGTATCATAAAAATCACTAAATTCTTTAGCAAGTTTCTTGGTTTGCTTGTCTAAACCACGTAACCAATCTACCCATGATAGCCATGGGATATAAGTCCCTACACTTACAACACCAAGTAGAGTCTGAAACCTCGTAAGCATGTCCTTGAACTTAAAACCATCATTGTAAGTCCTTCCTAAGGCCACCTCACAAATCACATTGTTAGTAACCTTAACAAGCATATTGCTTAGATTAATTACCGAACCACCACTTTGCCCAATCAACTCAAGGAGACGAGTTGTTTCTCGTTCTCGTACTTCTCGAAATGACTGGACTCTTGTTTTACTTAGAAGGTGGACGATGGCGATGCTCTTGATTTGCCGCCAATACTCTCCATATGGTGCAAATCCTATGTCCTTTGAGCCATAGTTAAGTTGGTCAGGGATTGTTAACTTGGGCCGATTTGCGAAAACTAAATCATGCGTTTTCAGGATTTCTTGAGCGGCTTTAGCAGAGGTGACTACAAGCACGGGTACACTCCCTAGGTGAAGCATCATAACCGGTCCGTATTTTTCGGCTAATGATCTTAAAGAGAGATGCGGGACGGAGCCAAGTTGGTGAAGGTTACCAATGATTGGAAGCTTTGGTGGTGATGGTGGTAAGTCTTTTTGGGTTTTGAAAGCCGAAGAAATTAGCCATTTGAATGTAATCAAGATCGGCAACAGAAAGAGAAATGAGATGAGAGGAGACATTAGAAATTGAAAGAGGAGTAACATTGGTGGTGTTGTGCTAAGCAAATAAGGTCACTTGTTATATAAAGGGTGCACATATGTCTATGCTTTCAGTTGTTAAGAGTTAATGTAATAACATATAACACAATATAACATAATATAACACAATATAACACATTGTAATACAATACTTATAATACAATAAAACACAGTATAATGTAACACAAAATAATACAACGTAATGTAATACAATACAATGCAATTTGATATATGTGATGTGATGCTGATGAACCGTAGAGACGATTGAATTTGGTTCAGAAGGTATGTTTGAGATATGAAAAACGAAATCGGTTAATCAATCAACACAGATTGTATTAGTACCGAAAGAGTTTACATCAACATTTTACGCATGGAGAAAATTGTTCCAATTACTCTTTTCAAGGATATACTTTCAAGCTATTTGAGTAATCTATATATAACTGTAAGTACACCCTACGGATATGTCCCAAGCATAGATATCTGGTTAGGATCGAATTTAGCTCAATTCATAGTTGTTTGGGTTGTATTATAGTGCTAAGGGGTATTTTGGGGATTTGAGATTGTACTTAGGCGTATGAAGCTGGCATATGAAAGCTTCATACGCCTGGATCCTCTACGCGTATGAGTCTCATACGCGTCCTACAAGGTAGGCGTATGAGACTCCCCTATAAATACCTCAGATGGTACTCAGGCGTAGCCCATTTGTGTGTGATTTTGTGTGTGTGCTCTCGTATTATTATCATCTTCATAAACATTCACCTATAACAACTAACCAGATTGTTGATTCCGCCTTTAATCCGATAGACGCATGATACTAATATCTTGATCCTTCAAGCGGTATGAGAGTCTAGGGGTCATATCAATCATGTTGTTATAGGAGTTTGCATCAGATCTGGAAGATTTTTAGGCAATTGTTCATAGAAAATTGATTTTGACCTGTTTGGGGCTTAAACATGGTTTTTTTTTTTTTTTTATTTTGGAGTTTGTTTGATGTTTTGATCATTGATTTAATTTTGGATTCATGTTTAGAAACTGATTCTAATTAAAACTAAATCGATTTTCAATCAAAACAAATCAGATCTAAGATTTTTGTGAAAAATTTTAAGTTTATGAATATTATGGTTCTTGGCTTGAAATCATGAACATGGAATGTTTTTGAAGATCAGATCATTGTTTCATGATACAAATGTGTTTTGGAAACTTATTGAATCAAGTTCAGATCTGCCAAATTCACGAAAACACCAAAAAATCTCCATTGCACCATGCAGAACACTCATACTTGTTCATACGCATACGCCTGAACTTTGAACCCGTATGAACCCATAAATGTGACTATTATACACGTATCAGGCCATAAGCCTTCTGTTTCACAGTCTCAATCATACATGTGACACATATCTTTCTTTCATATGTGTGTTTGGTTCATACTTGCTCCCTCATACTTGTCCCTCCATACAGGTTCTTCATACTTGTTCTTCATAGGTATTCGTCCATATGTGTCCTTCATACTTTTCCCTCATACTTGTGCCTTACAACCATCTTCACATACGTGTGCTTCATACTAGTGTCTCATACGTGTGTTAAAAGTATTCATATGTGTGTTATTTTCTCATATGTGTGTTATTTTCTCATATGTGTGAATATCAGAGTTAGTCAAATTTTGAACATATTCAAGTTTGACTTTGTCCATTTTTCTTCCCGATCACAGTTAGTTTATCTGATATCATTCCAATCATCACGAGTTGGAATTATATTAACCAAGTCATCCGTCCCGAGCATATCCAGCAACAACCGACCCCCAAGTACAACACCCATATGTTGTTGCGAATAGTATGAACCCTCCACAACAAGCGAATGATGTCACACCGTATTCTCCATTTTCTTCCCCGCCTCACTGGCAAATAGCCATTTTTTCAAACTCTTGGGCTATGGTTTCGGCGACAAGTCAAGTTCAAAGTGTACATTAGATGATGAAGAAAGACAACGAGACGGGTAGTAGCAATAAGGCTCCCAAGATTGAACACTTGAACGAGTATCCATCATGGAAGTGAAGAATTCAGAGGCACATTGAAAGGATCGATGCTGAAATTTGGTATTGGGTGGTGAGAGCATTATAAGAGAATTAACATGTGAGGGTGGTGAGAAGAAGTTCAAAATCAGGCATGATCAGCTGAGGAAAGAGTTTGATGCCTTTAGTCACATCGGACAAGAGACACTTAGAGCCATGCAGTACCGATGCTACCATCTCATGAGTGAACTTCATAAGTATGAGCTTAAATATACTTCTTTTGAATTAATTGAGCATTTTGCAGATGCACTTCCTCCGCAATGGATACATTATGTTGATGTGATGAATGAAATGGGCAGTACGAAACCCTACTCATTAATGATTTCTTGCTGACGCTGGAAAATAGGGAGATTTAGGAATTAAGAAAGGTGAAGAGGATTCCACTACCGCAGAATCCTGAACTTTATCATGCATCCACTCAAGTAATCTCCGCTATTAACAGCAGTTCACGACCTCAGACTGCATTCGTGTCGTCTATTGTCAATGACCCATTTGCTTCCAATATTCAACCCCAAATTATTCAAGCCCTAACTATTGATCCCATGTCAAAACATTCCAATGCTTATCAATTTACACCACCACCATCCACTTCTACCACTTATTGCCCAATTCCATCACAACCTGCAAATGTCATACCCCGACATGCATAGCGGAAGACTTGTCATGCGGTAACAGAAGTTGTTACCATATAAATGTTTAGCAATCACACAATAAAAACAAAATGAAAATTTTACTTTAATCCTCTAGTCAAACATGTTTAGTTTTCCCCTTAATAATAAAAGTAAAAACATTGTTCAGCCAAGATTTAAGTTTTAAAAAGAGAAACATAGTTCAATAAATGAGGGCAACGCCCTAAGAGTTAGGTCCAAAAAATATGTCCAAATATGCGGTGCATAACAAATATTTTTTTCAAACCTCATGTATTAAGTACTTGAAAAACATGCTTAAAAAATATTAATATAAAGTTAACGAGTTCACATGTTTTTAATGCAAATCCAATTATTTCCTTGTTCAAAAATGTATGATCAAGTAACGAATAAACCCAGAACCAAGTAGATTCGCGAGGTCTTACAAGTATGATCGTAACCTAAGGCTCTTAATCAAACCACAACTTTTCTTCCCAAACCTGACCTCCTTGAGCCCACAACCGGGCTCCCTAAGGAACTTTTAACAGAATATGTTGTCCCATAAAAACCACCACGAAGAAGGGACTAAAGTGCCTCCTCAGGAACCTTTTCTAAAACATTGTAAAGTGTTCACAAAAACATATACTAAACCACATAAACAAAACTGTTTATCAATAAAACGAGTCGTTTGACCATGGTTGTAAAAACCTCGTCTAGGCGTCAATTACTCAATAGGTAAACCCCTAAGAATTCCTTGCCTTGGCTGAGTACTCACAACTTATAGTCAACAAAGTTGACATCGCCTAACGACTTTTGAAATCATGTGTTTAACATAGAGGTACGGGGAATCACAAATATGTTGGTACCGATGAAGATATGCGATTGTAAGTGTAGCATATACCCATTATTCCATATCTAATGCACAAAAAAAATCATATTCAGAGTTACGATCAGAATATTATTCCTTTAAGGCCCTGTAGCCATACGATCACAAACCAGAGATACCGAGAGCTCATAATACACCTATCACAATAGGTACCATGTACATCATTCGTCAAATCACTAATGTCAATGAATTTATTAGCGTCACATTAGAAAGTCAAAATTTTAGGAACATGACGTATCAAAATTTAAGGTGTTGCATTACAAACCATAGCAACAAGAACCAATAAAAAGAATCAATGGTTCAAGAATGAAGTCCTACAAAGGATATTCACGAATCTAGGATTTTTCATAAGGACATCGAGTGTAACACCCCATTTTCTTGACATGAGTTAAAGTATACAAAACTTATGCTTCATATATTGTCGAACAAGTAATAACGAATATAATAATTATTTGAAATAGGAGATATCTAAATGAGTCCTGGCTAATATATGAGACCGTTTAGTAATAATAAAAACATATATTATATTTGAACCCTACTCTGTTTGTAATGAAACTTAGGTTGACGCGTAGATAAAAATTAGCACGTCTTAACAGTATATTCGAAAGCTCGTAAAACGTTATAGTTTAAAAGTTATAAGAGTTAAACGAGTGAAGCAGCTGAATTAATTATTATAATATATATAATATATAATTTGTAAGAATGAAAATAAAACTTACGTAATGTAATGTGTGTATGTAGGCATCTCACATAGGAGTTATTAAACTTGTAAGCCTTTAATCCCACGCTGAAACTACGAAGCTTCAAAATAGATATCCCACATCGAAATGTAAAGAAAGAAGGAGCTGTGTGTGTGCTACCTTGTATGTCCCACATCGACCAAATGAAGTTGCCCACCGTCCATTCACTATTATAAATAGACCACCTTAGTATAGTTTTATTTAGTATATCAAATTTTCGGGAACACTCTAGTATAGAGGATCCCAAGCCTACGATACCTCGTTGGGTGTTGTTATTAGTCGTTTTTGGAGCACTAATAGGAGCTCGAGTAGGAGACTCTCATCAGCGTGCCGTAGATAGCTTTGAGGTATGTTCCCATTTAAGTTATGTTTAGTTATTTTTATTAGTGTTATTAGTAGTAGTTTAGTATTATTATTTTTAGATATTAGGATTATTATTAGGGGTGGGTATTGGGTAGCCTAGCCTTAGTTAGGCATGGACTGATCACCCATGCTTAAACAAGGTAGCGTTAACCAATATCCAACCATAATAATAATGACTAGTTAGATGTACCATTACCTAATCTAAGGTTATATAAATGTATCAGGACCTTGAGATATTAACTGATAATACTAGCAAGTGTTGAGCAACTGTTAAGCATCGTTGAACGGGTGAGTTTCAGGACTTTTTCTAAAACTGTGACATATGCTTGTGTAAGCTATTGTATGTAAGTAATATGATTGTTTTCCTAAAAGTGTGATGTATGTTGTATAAGTAATAGATGTGAGGTGAAGGAGGTGTTGAGATCATGTAAGGCCGACAACACACCTCACCTGAATTAATAAATATTGTTATGTATCGTACATGTATGAGTATTAGGGGGTTCGGGATCCATGGATTCATAATGAGGTATTGAGGCTGGGGGAACCGCGGTGAGCCTTCCCAGTATGGGTTGCCCAGTAGTAAAATACGCTCATAATAGGCAGTATGCCACCGTCTTGTATTGAGGCTGGGAGAACTGCAGTGAGCCTTCCCAGTATGGGTTGCCCAGTAGTAAAATACAATATAATAGTAAGGTAGTATGCCAGCCCAGTACGGGCATCTGTTTAATCTGTAGGGTGTAGGTATATGGGATGTATACCCACACCCGAAAAGGGAAAGTAAATGTGCCAACTCAAGTGTGTGTCCTGTAACTAAAATCAGTATTGTTTTCCATGATATGAAATGAATGTTTTCATACAACTATGCATGAGCTCACCAGCATAAGCTGACGTAAAAACTTTTTAAATATATGTCGCAGGATTAGCATGTTGACAAGAAAAGTTACGATTCCGCTGCTAAGTCAGGTATCAACCGTGCATGATCACCCGGGTTACGGGTGGGGTGTTACAGTTGGTATCAGAGCCCGAGGTTTTAGCGAATTAGGTATTGTAGGAATGCCTAAGCTTTAACCAGTAGTGCTTTATAAGATAAATATCAGACTTAAGTTTGACCAATTAAAGAAATGAGTAAGTCATGCGTAGAAAAGGCACTTACTAGATTCCTTAATCATGACAAGAATAAACGGTTGATATTATGTCTTCCTAATACCGCAACCGTACTGTATGTATGTTGTGTAATGTAATTGCTATGTTACTGAAAATGTTAAATACATACTAGTAACTTATATATAATTACATTCCTATAGGAAAAGAAACAATGTCTGAACGTAGAAATGAACAAGGATCTAGACATGAACAAGGCTCTATACACGAACAAAATAACAACAGGAGGGAAGAACGTTCTCATAGGGCACAAACTCCTTCCCATAGTGTGACGTCCCGATTTGGTATGAGCATGCATTTAAATGCTGAAGATATCCATAATATAGCTGTTGAAGTGGCCAAGATAATAACGAATGCACAGACTGGAAATGTTAATCAATCGGAGGACCGACCTGAACAGAGCTCGGCTGCATCCACACCAGTGCAAGCAAGGGAAAAGGTGGAAGAAAAGAAAAGAACTGCTGAAACCATACCACATAAAGAAAAAGCTCATGAAACCAAATCAAATGAGTGCACTTATAAGAAGTTCATGGCATGTAAGCCTCCGCCATTCGATGGAAGAAAAGGAGCGGTTGAAGCCCAAGACTGGCTTAATCGAATGGAGTCCGTATTAGACATATGTGATTGTAACGACCACAATAGAGTAAGGTTCGCTGTACACATGTTGGAAGCCGAAGCTCTTCATTGGTGGAACATTGTGGTCCGAACTGAGGGCAAAGAGAATATTAAGAATATGAGCTGGGGGGAATTTGTTCACATGTTTCTTGCCAAATTCTGTCCTCCAAGTGAAACTGAACAACTGGAAGTGGAGTTTTTCCAGTTAAAATTAGGGAACAAAACATATCGAGAATATGTTACTCGTTTTAATGAAATATCCCGTCTAGTTCCACATCTAGCTACAACTGAGGAACAGTTGATTAATAGGTTCATATGGGGCTTGCCCTCCGAGATGAGGGTATTTATAAAATCCAAATCCCCTAGAACATTTTCAGAAACAGTGGAAGCTGGTGCTATCATGGCCGGTGAGATGTTGCGTCGACAGACCGAATCCTCTGCACTTAAAAGGAAGTGGGAAGAAAGAAAACTGGGAAAATTTGAAGAAGAAGATAAAAGTAATTTGAAACGACCACGAGAGGAATTTCCCAGATGTAAGACTTGTGGAAAACTTCATCAAGGCAAATGCCGATTACAACATTGCCCAAACTGTAAGAGGACAAGCCACTCTCTGAATGAATGTAAAGAGGAGCGAAAGTGTTTCGAGTGTGGTGACCCTGATCACATGAAAGTTAATTGCCCTAAGCTAAGGAAAGATGTTACAAACCAGACTCCCTAAATTAACGAGGAACGTTTCATACTACAGAATATTAGTTTCGTAAAACACCAATAGATAAAAAGGATATTGTAATGATATGTTGTTTTGTTAGAACCCTCTATTGTATGTTTTCTTGTGTAAAATAGTTTAAGTGTTATATAATAAACATGTATGTTCTACACTTGCTTAAGGATTGGGGGACAATCCCGAGACATGGAGTGTCTGTGTCTATAGTGTTACCTCTAGATACTAGAGGAAGTTCAAGAAAAATAGGTATCAAGACTCAGTTAAAGTTATTTGCTAGTGTATATATAGGAAATGCTCTGTAGATGTGTAATCTGATTGGATTAAAGGGTAATTAAGATAACCATCTACCATCAATTGGTTTATCATATGATAATAGTTACTAAGTCAACATTGAGGATGCAACCTAGGAAACATTATATAGGATAAGATCTATAAGTCCCGCCTATTAGACAGAAATTTGCAAAGTTAAGTTAGAAGAGAATGATGTCATCTACTTCATAAATATAAAGATATAGTAGTTATGTCATAGGACAATAAAACGAGTATGAGTATAATGTAATATATAAAATAATCAAATGTTACTTAGGAAAGTGAAGAGTAGATGAAGAAATCATACCCTTGGTTATTCACGATTTGTCAGGTTTCGAGGACGAAACCTAATTTAAGGGGGGTAGAGTTGTAACACCCCATTTTCTTGACATGAGTTAAAGTATACAAAACTTATGCTTCATATATTGTCGAACAAGTAATAACGAATATAATAATTATTTGAAATAGGAGATATCTAAATGAGTCCTGGCTAATATATGAGACCGTTTAGTAATAATAAAAACATATATTATATTTGAACCCTACTCTGTTTGTAATGAAACTTAGGTTGACGCGTAGATAAAAATTAGCACGTCTCAACAGTATATTCGAAAGCTCGTAAAACGTTATAGTTTAAAAGTTATAAGAGTTAAACGAGTGAAGCAGCTGAATTAATTATTATAATATATATAATATATAATTTGTAAGAATGAAAATAAAACTTACGTAATGTAATGTGTGTATGTAGGCATCTCACATAGGAGTTATTAAACTTGTAAGCCTTTAATCCCACGCTGAAACTACGAAGCTTCAAAATAGATATCCCACATCGAAATGTAAAGAAAGAAGGAGCTGTGTGTGTGCTACCTTGTATGTCCCACATCGACCAAATGAAGTTGCCCACCGTCCATTCACTATTATAAATAGACCACCTTAGTATAGTTTTATTTAGTATATCAAATTTTCGGGAACACTCTAGTATAGAGGATCCCAAGCCTACGATACCTCGTTGGGTGTTGTTATTAGTCGTTTTTGGAGCACTAATAGGAGCTCGAGTAGGAGACTCTCATCAGCGTGCCGTAGATAGCTTTGAGGTATGTTCCCATTTAAGTTATGTTTAGTTATTTTTATTAGTGTTATTAGTAGTAGTTTAGTATTATTATTTTTAGATATTAGGATTATTATTAGGGGTGGGTATTGGGTAGCCTAGCCTTAGTTAGGCATGGACTGATCACCCATGCTTAAACAAGGTAGCGTTAACCAATATCCAACCATAATAATAATGACTAGTTAGATGTACCATTACCTAATCTAAGGTTATATAAATGTATCAGGACCTTGAGATATTAACTGATAATACTAGCAAGTGTTGAGCAACTGTTAAGCATCGTTGAACGGGTGAGTTTCAGGACTTTTTCTAAAACTGTGACATATGCTTGTGTAAGCTATTGTATGTAAGTAATATGATTGTTTTCCTAAAAGTGTGATGTATGTTGTATAAGTAATAGATGTGAGGTGAAGGAGGTGTTGAGACCATGTAAGGCCGACAACACACCTCACCTGAATTAATAAATATTGTTATGTATCGTACATGTATGAGTATTAGGGGGTTCGGGATCCATGGATTCATAATGAGGTATTGAGGCTGGGGGAACCGCGGTGAGCCTTCACAGTATGGGTTGCCCAGTAGTAAAATACGCTCATAATAGGCAGTATGCCACCGTCTTGTATTGAGGCTGGGAGAACTGCAGTGAGCCTTCCCAGTATGGGTTGCCCAGTAGTAAAATACAATATAATAGTAAGGCAGTATGCCAGCCCAGTACGGGCATCTGTTTAATCTGTAGGGTGTAGGTATATGGGATGTATACCCACACCCGAAAAGGGAAAGTAAATGTGCCAACTCAAGTGTGTGTCCTGTAACTAAAATCAGTATTGTTTTCCATGATATGAAATGAATGTTTTCATACAACTATGCATGAGCTCACCAGCATAAGCTGACGTAAAAACTTTTTAAATATATGTCGCAGGATTAGCATGTTGACAAGAAAAGTTACGATTCCGCTGCTAAGTCAGGTATCAACCGTGCATGATCACCCGGGTTACGGGTGGGGTGTTACAGTTGGTATCAGAGCCCGAGGTTTTAGCGAATTAGGTATTGTAGGAATGCCTAAGCTTTAACCGGTAGTGCTTTATAAGATAAATATCAGACTTAAGTTTGACCAATTAAAGAAATGAGTAAGTCATGCGTAGAAAAGGCACTTACTAGATTCCTTAATCATGACAAGAATAAACGGTTGATATTATGTCTTCCTAATACCGCAACCGTACTGTATGTATGTTGTGTAATGTAATTGCTATGTTACTGAAAATGTTAAATACATACTAGTAACTTATATATAATTACATTCCTATAGGAAAAGAAACAATGTCTGAACGTAGAAATGAACAAGGATCTAGACATGAACAAGGCTCTATACACGAACAAAATAACAACAGGAGGGAAGAACGTTCTCATAGGGCACAAACTCCTTCCCATAGTGTGACGTCCCGATTTGGTATGAGCATGCATTTAAATGCTGAAGATATCCATAATATAGCTGTTGAAGTGGCCAAGATAATAACGAATGCACAGACTGGAAATGTTAATCAATCGGAGGACCGACCTGAACAGAGCTTGGCTGCATCCACACCAGTGCAAGCAAGGGAAAAGGTGGAAGAAAAGAAAAGAACTGCTGAAACCATACCACATAAAGAAAAAGCTCATGAAACCAAATCAAATGAGTGCACTTATAAGAAGTTCATGGCATGTAAGCCTCCGCCATTCGATGGAAGAAAAGGAGCGGTTGAAGCCCAAGACTGGCTTAATCGAATGGAGTCCGTATTAGACATATGTGATTGTAACGACCACAATAGAGTAAGGTTCGCTGTACACATGTTGGAAGCCGAAGCTCTTCATTGGTGGAACATTGTGGTCCGAACTGAGGGCAAAGAGAATATTAAGAATATGAGCTGGGGGGAATTTGTTCACATGTTTCTTGCCAAATTCTGTCCTCCAAGTGAAACTGAACAACTGGAAGTGGAGTTTTTCCAGTTAAAATTAGGGAACAAAACATATCGAGAGTATGTTACTCGTTTTAATGAAATATCCCGTCTAGTTCCACATCTAGCTACAACTGAGGAACAGTTGATTAATAGGTTCATATGGGGCTTGCCCTCCGAGATGAGGGTATTTATCAAATCCAAATCCCCTAGAACATTTTCAGAAACAGTGGAAGCTGGTGCTATCATGGCCGGTGAGATGTTGCGTCGACAGACCGAATCCTCTGCACTTAAAAGGAAGTGGGAAGAAAGAAAACTGGGAAAAGTTGAAGAAGAAGATAAAAGTAATTTGAAACGACCACGAGAGGAATTTCCCAGATGTAAGACTTGTGGAAAACTTCATCAAGGCAAATGCCGATTACAACATTGCCCAAACTGTAAGAGGACAAGCCACTCTCTGAATGAATGTAAAGAGGAGCGAAAGTGTTTCGAGTGTGGTGACCCTGATCACATGAAAGTTAATTGCCCTAAGCTAAGGAAAGATGTTACAAACCAGACTCCCTAAATTAACGAGGAACGTTTCATACTACAGAATATTAGTTTCGTAAAACACCAATAGATAAAAAGGATATTGTAATGATATGTTGTTTTGTTAGAACCCTCTATTGTATGTTTTCTTGTGTAAAATAGTTTAAGTGTTATATAATAAACATGTATGTTCTACACTTGCTTAAGGATTGGGGGACAATCCCGAGACATGGAGTGTCTGTGTCTATAGTGTTACCTCTAGATACTAGAGGAAGTTCAAGAAAAATAGGTATCAAGACTCAGTTAAAGTTATTTGCTAGTGTATATATAGGAAATGCTCTGTAGATGTGTAATCTGATTGGATTAAAGGGTAATTAAGATAACCATCTACCATCAATTGGTTTATCATATGATAATAGTTACTAAGTCAACATTGAGGATGCAACATAGGAAACATTATATAGGATAAGATCTATAAGTCCCGCCTATTAGACAGAAATTTGCAAAGTTAAGTTAGAAGAGAATGATGTCATCTACTTCATAAATATAAAGATATAGTAGTTATGTCATAGGACAATAAAACGAGTATGAGTATAATGTAATATATAAAATAATCAAATGTTACTTAGGAAAGTGAAGAGTAGATGAAGAAATCATACCCTTGGTTATTCACGATTTGTCAGGTTTCGAGGACGAAACCTAATTTAAGGGGGGTAGAGTTGTAACACCCCATTTTCTTGACATGAGTTAAAGTATACAAAACTTATGCTTCATATATTGTCGAACAAGTAATAACGAATATAATAATTATTTGAAATAGGAGATACCTAAATGAGTCCTAGCTAATATATGAGACCGTTTAGTAATAATAAAAACATATATTATATTTGAACCCTACTCTGTTTGTAATGAAACTTAGGTTGACGCGTAGATAAAAATTAGCACGTCTTAACAGTATATTCGAAAGCTCGTAAAACGTTATAGTTTAAAAGTTATAAGAGTTAAACGAGTGAAGCAGCTGAATTAATTATTATAATATATATAATATATAATTTGTAAGAATGAAAATAAAACTTACGTAATGTAATGTGTGTATGTAGGCATCTCACATAGGAGTTATTAAACTTGTAAGCCTTTAATCCCACGCTGAAACTACGAAGCTTCAAAATAGATATCCCACATCGAAATGTAAAGAAAGAAGGAGCTGTGTGTGTGCTACCTTGTATGTCCCACATCGACCAAATGAAGTTGCCCACCGTCCATTCACTATTATAAATAGACCACCTTAGTATAGTTTTATTTAGTATATCAAATTTTCGGGAACACTCTAGTATAGAGGATCCCAAGCCTACGATACCTCGTTGGGTGTTGTTATTAGTCGTTTTTGGAGCACTAGTAGGAGCTCGAGTAGGAGACTCTCATCAGCGTGCCGTAGATAGCTTTGAGGTATGTTCCCATTTAAGTCATGTTTAGTTATTTTTATTAGTGTTATTAGTAGTAGTTTAGTATTATTATTTTTAGATATTAGGATTATTATTAGGGGTGGGTATTGGGTAGCCTAGCCTTAGTTAGGCATCGACTAATCACCCATGCTTAAACAAGGTAGCGTTAACCAATATCCAACCATAATAATAATGACTAGTTAGATGTACCATTACCTAATCTAAGGTTATATAAATGTATCAGGACCTTGAGATATTAACTGATAATACTAGCAAGTGTTGAGCAACTGTTAAGCATCGTTGAACGGGTGAGTTTCAGGACTTTTTCTAAAACTGTGACATATGCTTGTGTAAGCTATTGTATGTAAGTAATATGATTGTTTTCCTAAAAGTGTGATGTATGTTGTATAAGTAATAGATGTGAGGTGAAGGAGGTGTTGAGACCATGTAAGGCCGACAACACACCTCACCTGAATTAATAAATATTGTTATGTATCGTACATGTATGAGTATTAGGGGGTTCGGGATCCATGGATTCATAATGAGGTATTGAGGCTGGGGGAACCGCGGTGAGCCTTCCCAGTATGGGTTGCCCAGTAGTAAAATACGCTCATAATAGGCAGTATGCCACCGTCTTGTATTGAGGCTGGGAGAACTGCAGTGAGCCTTCCCAGTATGGGTTGCCCAGTAGTAAAATACAATATAATAGTAAGGCAGTATGCCAGCCCAGTACGGGCATCTGTTTAATCTGTAGGGTGTAGGTATATGGGATGTATACCCACACCCGAAAAGGGAAAGTAAATGTGCCAACTCAAGTGTGTGTCCTGTAACTAAAATCAGTATTGTTTTCCATGATATGAAATGAATGTTTTCATACAACTATGCATGAGCTCACCAGCATAAGCTGGCGTAAAAACTTTTTAAATATATGTCGCAGGATTAGCATGTTGACAAGAAAAGTTACGATTCCGCTGCTAAGTCAGGTATCAACCGTGCATGATCACCCGGGTTACGGGTGGGGTGTTACATCGAGTGACTACTTGTGTGAACAATCACAATTTCATTTCAAAAAGGTAGGATGTCAAAGGAGTAAATTAAAAATCCACTCTACAATATCTTTTCAAAGAAAAGATTTGTTAGCATCCGTAGTCAGAAGAAAAAGAGATGTAAGAAGCATATACATAATATTGTGACTTGATCCACCACAACGGTGTGAAGCTAAGAGATTTCAAGATAGTTAGCTTTACATCACTAACTCAACAAAGGAAAATTCACACCTCAAATTGTCCAGAATCTCCGATTCATTCAATCAGTGTAATTTGAAAGGGGAAGGACATCATTCACCGCTTTCTATTGGAAAATATCACCTTGACATGTCCTATGTATCTCGTTGAGAGTATTGAGAATTGTATGTCTCACAATACATATTCATTACTTTAACGTTCGAGGTCTCCTAGTTATTACCCCATTGCTTTTATTTCAAATGAGTATACAAAATAATCATATCATGATTTCGTGGACACAAAAATCTTTGATTTAGCTAAATATATCCATTGTAGCAAAACAAGTGTATAGTCATTTTCTTTGTCCAATTAGAAATATATATATATATATATATATATATATATATATATATATATAAATTATATATTTTCCAAAATATATAGTTCTTACCATTTTAAATCATAGCTTAATCAAATTTTCATAAAAATAGACACGCACATTTTGGAAGAAAAGGGTGATTATACCTATTCACTGTTCATACAGAATGATGTGCGTTTTATTAGTTTCATATTCTTAAAGCCGTACGAATCAAACCAAAAGACGGTCTACTATAGGATAAAAGTCAATACGTTTCTTTAAACCTCACGAAAGCATCATGACGAAACTTTCGGACAAAAGTTTCAAGACGTAGAAATCCCATAATTGGCATGTAGACCTCTAGGGGTTAGTTACATAAATTTTGAAAACCTTAGCCATCTTACAGGTTGGCCACTTTTACTCATATTCCTTAAAAAAAATACTTAAGATGACGCAATTCGTGACAACTAATCTATCATGAAAACTTGGGTCATTAAAACTTCGTGTATAAAATCAATATAACATAACCTATGGAAATTTTCTTTTCAAATATCTTTAGTAAACTTCCTCATTAAACCTTGTATTAAGTCTTCTACAACAACTAGTTATTCAGTTATTATAGCTTGGTCGTCCCAAGATATTTAGTATATATACATATGATCCAAACTCATTTAATCACTTGAGTACTAAAGGATCAATAGGGAAAGATTGCAAAGAGAATGAGTCAAGACAACTCATAGATCAAGGGAATAACATACAAATTTCCTTCATTATGAGTAACTGAACGAAAGACCATCATTTAAAGATGAACAAGCTATAGACTCAAGCGACCAATGATTTCTTGATCCAAAAAAGAATTTCCATGTGTTAAAATGAAAAAGCAAGTCACAAAATATTACGAATGACCATTGCCAACGATGTCAAGATCATGGAGAAAAGTACGTATAATTAGGCTGAGGTAAACAAGGTTTCTCCTTTATAGCAGTTCATCACTAAAGGTGATCAATCATGCTTCAACCATTCAACGATTCACCGGGTCATTCCAAAGGTACAACCATTAAATGTACACACACGAAGGATTCTAGATGTTCCTAGACAACTAGAGGGGATAAGCAAAGAATCTACTTCGAGGCTTACGATTCTAGTCCAACAAGATTTGTAGAAATCTTCAGGGATCTTAGAATAACCAAAATAATAGGGTCACAGAGTGACGTATGCTAAACTAAAGAGAACATCCGTCTCTGGTAGAGTGGCAGTTCTAGAATGCCTATTCTGCAACTACTGCTACAATGAGTCAAGTAATTCCGTCTTGAACTTCACAAGATTACCTAAAACGTAGGAATTTCCAAAATACCAAAGATAATTCGCATCAAATTGGTTGGCCGATTTTTTCACCAATGACGTCATATATTACCGAATAAGGCAAAATAGAGGAAAATACTCTAGACATTCCCTATAAACAACGGTGAGTCAATGCATCTTAGGGGAAAACCGAGACAACCCTATACAATTAGTATTGGCCCCAAACAATGGCCAAATCACTAATAACAAATCGAAAGGTTTACAAGAATATGAACATTCAACTCAAAACATAGAATTCACCTGGGTTCTCATACACCGCAAGCTATAATTACCTGTGCACCCACAATTACAATTTGCCCTGCATGGTCTCCCAAGAATCCTCCACTTTTGAGTTTCCGGACAAAAGAACTGAATCATTTCTTTAGATTGCATTTACGAATGCAAAGGATCTATTGCAGCTATGCATCTCAAAAGACGTAACCATTAATCACTGACGAAAATCATATGATAAAATCCTCCCGAGTAGTCAACCAACATGTAACTACGAATTTAGGAATGTTCACGTCGATCTCATGAAAGTACCAACAGAGTAGTTCTCCAGCCACTTGGTCTTCTATAAATGGAAATACCGTTACGTGTCAACACCTGGGCTAACATCCCTTCTTGTACCAACATAGCTAACAAATGCAAAGGTGAGAACATGGGTAATATGTCCAAAGGGAACGAAATCCTTAACGGAACTATGAAGGTATATTCCTAGTGACATCATCAATCCGTACTAGGCAAATAACTATATACAACTAAATCCATATATACAATTTTACCACACACACAAGGTACTTACAAGAATTTAAACAAAGTGATGCATGCGTTTGAAAAATATTTTTTTTGTGAAAAATATTACAAAAACTTTTGCGGTTATAGTCTAGATTTTTGGGAAAACCTTCTAGTTCTCAATAACCAATGACTCTGATACCAACTTCTATCACACCCGACATGCATAGCGGAAGAGTTGTCATGCGGTAACCGAAGTTTTTACCATATAAATGTTTAGAAATCACACATACATAATGGAAATTTTACTTCAAATCCTCTAGTCAAACATGTTTAGTTTTCCCCTTAATAATAAAAGTAAAAACATTGTTCAACCAAGATTTAAGTTTTAAAAAGAGTAATATGGTTCAACAACTGAGGGCAATGCTCTAAGAGTTAGGTCCTAAAAACATGTCCAAATATGCGGTGCGTGCCAAATCTTGTTTCCAAACCTCATGGATCAAGTACCTGAAAAGCATGCTTAAAAATATCAACATAAAGTTGGCGAGTTCACATGTTTTTAAGGCAAATCCAATTATTTCCTTGTTCAAAAATGTATGATCGAGTACTGACTAAACCCATAACCAAGTAGACTTGTGAGGTCCTACAAGTATGATCGCAACCTAAGGCTCTTAATCAAACTACAATTTTTCTTCCCAAACCTGACCTCCCTGAGCCCACAACCAGGCTCCCTGAAGAACTTTTAACAGAATATGCTCACCCATAAGAACCAGCGCGACCGTTCTGGGAGGTGGCATCAACCCAATAGATCTACCAACATAATCTACGGCTCTAGACCAAGAGCTAATGATTAAGAAGTGCGGGGAAGTATCCTCCCGAAGGGATAGACGGCGTCCAACGCACACATCGTGCACCTAAGAAAGGCCATCAAATGTTCTATGTAGTTCTAGTCTACCCATCATACAAGCATGTTAATCCCCCGATTATAATACATTCCAAAAAATTTAAAAAGAAAAGGAGCATTGAAACTCACATCGTAGCGTAACACTTTAGCAATTATTTAGTTCAAATAACTGCAAGTGGTTTCTAACAATACCCTAAACACGAAGGGTTATTTTAGCAAACGAACTACAAGTCTTTCCCAAATTATTCACCAAACTTTCAAGACATAGAAAAAAGTTTACGTTTTTCTCAAAAACATGTAACCCAAAGGACCCGTCGGTGACCATGACAAATGGTTAAGTTTTAGACACCGAAGATATTTGTCGCGTCCAAATACATTGACCCTGTGGTTTTAGTTATATTTCCACACACATACTAGCATTCCAAGTAGTGTTCACATATTAAACTTAGTTAAACCTAACACACTTTCGAGGACAAAGCCCATCATATAACACACAAATTTCATAGTGTCATATTATTCGCACATAATATATTAATTGTAACATTTAAGACTTATTTTCCATATAAAGCCGTTTTTCACAAAAACTCATTTTTCATAGAAACCATCATTTCTTATGAAGATGTCTATGAGTATGGAAATCATATGAGTTCATAACAGATCAAGTCTTAAATTGTTTTTGTCTTTAAATAATCCATTTAAACCAACATACATGTTCAACATCTTAAGATCCTTAGTTCGCCACATACGCGAATCTAACCGTTTCCATATAAATGACTAACTTGATCTAATCAAATTCCACAAATTTGATCCTCATAATCATATTAACCATCATATATCATCTATAGGATCAAGTTAAAACACACTTCAATTGCTAACACGTAGTCCATCCGCTTAGTCAATTACTGCCTAGTAAGGGGATTTCTAGCATTTTAGTCGCAATCCAAGAAACATACATCACATATAAACTCATGAACATCCTAGGAACTTAATATTAATGCTAGGAACTGTATCAAATACACAAAATATGACAAAATTTGTTGTTCTAAAAAAGTTTTATCATATGATCGTTTTGCGCCTTAAAACTCGTATTTAGGCGACTTTTACTACATAGTTTGCCCTAATAAACATTGTTATCATAGTAAACTTAATATACATACAAAATGATGATATTTATACACATAATAAAAATCAAAATTCTGTTTGAAATCAGTTTTATAAATGACTCGATTTTAAGCCGAAAAACCGACAAAATATGCCATTTTTCAGCCGTGTAATCTAACGAAAATATATGTTATCATAACCTTATTAACACATAGTCAAAATATTGTATTCAACTCATGTTTTGACACAAAATATTATGTTTTGCATTAGGTTTGAGTACAAGTGTTTTTATCCCTTAAAACTCACCAAAATAGTGCACTTTTGGGCATATACATATGTTTTTATGTTACCAATTTGTTACACACATTATAATATCTTATCTCCTTTGAAAATATCTCATAAAAACCTGCTCAAAAGTTGATTTAAAATAAACCCTCATTTTAAGACAATTTCCCCAAATTTTCAAGCTAAAATCATGTCTTGATCATATATGCAAGGTCATCCAAACATTTGATCTTTATTAACTTTAATAATAGCTATTTTGGACTCAAAATAACCTTCAAAAAACCTGTTTACTTTCAGATTTGATAAAACCCATCAAACACTCACAAAAATCAACTAAACAATCAACACTCATATTCAACCTAAACTGAGTTTCACAAAAGGTTTAAAATAAAAAAGGCTAAATTTGGTTAAGTGGTGAAATGGTGTTGTATATAAGAAAAAACACTGGATATAGGCTCAACAGGGTTAACTAGTGGACAACATTGGATGCGGGAAACAAATAAAATAAAAAGAAAAGGCTAAAGCAAAAGGATATCCTTAATGCCTCAATCATTTTCATGCAATTTCGCACATTCATGATCAAAACAATTATGCTAGTGACAAGTTCTAAATTGCACAAAACATCTGTCTCACTCAATAAGCATATCAAGAAATTAATTCTATACTAAAGGCTTAAAGCTCATGTAACCGGAAGGAATGGGTGCAAGTGTAAAGATTTAGCATGCTAGTATCTCAACTTTTTATCACGCCCCTAGTTATATTTATCAAAATTAGTTAGGCTTGAGGTTTTTGATGTTTTTTTGCATATATATATATATATATAGAGAGAGAGAGAGAGACAGACAGATAGAGACAAGGGACAAACAAACCAAGATATAATCCCTCCCCACACTCGAACTTCACATTGTCCCTAATTAATGTGAAAATAGATAGCGTTTATGAAATAGTTAACTATCGTGTGAAAAAGGAGAATAACACTCCCCTGGTGATGAAGAAGAACCAGGAAAAACATCGGCGTAGAGAATCACTTTCATGCTCCCCAGTTTCCTGCACAGTCAACATTCTTGACCCAACAAACTCATCAAAACCACTCCAGCAATCATCATCCAAACATTCTTGACCCAACAAACTCATCAAAACCACTCCAGCAATCATCATCCAAACATACAGAAATATAAATAACTGAAACGGAAATAAAGAAGTACAATACAAAATGAAACATGTCTTGGGTGCAAAGCACCCTAAATAAAGTACAATACAGAAATAAATAAAGAAAAACCAACAACTGAAAAGCAGCAACAACTACTAGTCATCATCATCATGGTGTGTACCTGATCCACCCGGCTAGTCGCTGGGCATGTCCCCGAACGGGAATGCGGGTGGATCTCTAAAATACCCCAGATGAGCTCGCTCAAGTCCGCCAAAGATATATCTAAAACCACTGTGTATCTCCCTCTCCATCATGTGTTTCTTTCACTGCATAACCTCCAGTGTCTGCTACTGTAGCTGCACATTCAGTTTCATGTTCTAGAACTGCCAATAAAACTCGGGGTATGAGGGGATGTCTAGTGGCCACTGATTGTGCGGATGGTGGTACTGGTGCTGAGGGTCGGGCTGGCGTGGGTCAGGCTGGTCATGAGGAACATGTGGCGGTGTCTATGGTGATGTGCCTGCTCTGCCGCCTGCATCGTGCATCTCCTCATCATTTCCCCCCTGCAACCTCCCCATCCAAACCCTTGAGGCGCAGTCCAAGATCAGTCTATACAATAAGACCCCAGTACCTCAACAAGCACAAATCAATCGCCTCAAGATACTCAACGACCGTCAATGTGGGTATCACCTCATTAGTCAGAACTCCTCTTGTTTTGGCGAGCACAGTAACATACCCCCCACCGTTGATCTCGTTGTCAGGGGTTTTTCCAGCCGCGGTTATGAAAATCTTGGCCATCCGTGCGGCCAAGTTAAGCAACTTCCACGTAGTAAGATGATATAGAAACAGGAGATCTTGAGTAGGACAATTTCCTATGTTGTCCTTCCTCCCGCAAATGGTGCTGCTTAATATGTGGTGCATCATCTGCAATAATGAGTTCCTGATCCTCAAGGCTTTGGTTGTCCTAGCCTCGTATGCTGGGCCCATTACAATAGAAGCCCAAAAGGCGGCCCGCTCTTGCGGACTCGTAAAGTTATGCATAGAAGAGAAAGTGTCAGGCTGGTTAATAAGTCCCATAGTGTCCCAGTCTAGCCTGACAGGCCTCCTATCATTTCTCTCCTTTCCCACAAACCGATCAACGTGTTGATACATTTTGCCTCTTTTGACACCCAGTTGTCAAACGTAAGGAATGCATGCCCCATCTGTACACAAAATCACATTCCAAACAGTTAGTAAAGTGAAAAATATGGCCCAGGATGCTAAAAACACAGTGCTGAAGTTTCTGACCTGATCTGCAGGTTTCGCACAGCGGTGCACAAATGTACACGGTCGTGCGGGTCAGTGTAACTTGAGTGCAAACAAATTTGCATGGTCGTGCGGATTTGTGCACTACCGTGCGTTTATTGCAGATTTCAAATTTTAACCCCAAAAATGCTTGGTTTCCAAATTTTAAGAAAATCTATGTGGATTTCAGTGTTTTTGGGCAGTAATGCACGGTTCTAAACACAAACTATGCACGAAAAAAAAGCAAAAACTACAAGGATTTGTGAGTATTGTTTGAGATTATGAAGAAACCCCCAAATCCTTAACATAGAAACCAAAAACACACAAATCTATTCTAGAAATTCAGAAAAACATGAAACATTATGAAGGGTGTTTTCAGCAAGAAAATGGGTGTTTTCAGCGGTTTTAGGATGTGGAACGACAGTGTAAAGTTAGGGTTTTTGGTGAGCAAGACAAATGAACAGGTTAAAGTATTTATAGGCCCAAAAATAACTGTATTTTTTAATCCGCACGGTCGTGCAGATTTTCGCACAACCGTGTAAACCTGTTACATGACCTGTTGCACTACCGTTCTGACCTGGTGCAACTTGGTCATCTCAATCCGCACAGTCGTTTTATATGCGGTCCGAAAGACCCACAGTGAGTCATCTAACTTATCAGCCCAATCCTTTTGGTTCTGATTAACTGACCGCTCAAGGATCCTTTTCAACCCCCGTTTGTGACCTCCACCTACCCGCTCGTTTGTGGATGATACGGGGAGGAGAACCTATGGTGTACACCATATCGGGATAATGCTCTCTCTAGCTGTGCATTGCAGAAATGAGTCCCTCGATCACTAATTAGCGCCTTCTGGGCACGAAACCTGTCAAACAAACTCCTAACATACCTCACGACTGCTCTGGCATCGTTCGTGGGTAAGGCTTGCGCCTCCACCCACTTAGAAATATAGTGAACAACCACGAGTATGTACTTATTCCCTCGTGAGGATGGAAATGGTCTCATGAAGTCAATGCCCCAAATGTCAAAGACTTTACAAACCTAGATAGGATTCTAAGGCATCTGGCCACGTGCTGATATGTTCGTCGCCCTCTGGCACGAATCGGATGCACCAACCAGCATTTGTGCATCATGAAACAATTTGGGCCAGTAAAACCGGAGTCCAACACCTTCTTTGCGGTGTAGTTAGCTACATGTTGACCTCCGGTGGGCCCCTCGTGATTGTCTCGCAAGACCTGAGCTGCCTCAACCCCAAACACACATCTGCGGATCAACTGATCCCCCAGACTCTGAACAACAATAGGTCTTCCAAAAAATAATACTTAAGGTCTGCGTAGAACTTCCACTTCTGTTGATGCGACGATCCTTTGATATGAATCCCACAAGCAAGGTAGTTCGTGATGTCTGCAAACCATGGTGATGTATCATCACTCGACTCCGCACTCATCAGAAACTCATGTGGAAAAATGCCATTGATTGTTTCCCACGCCGAGTCCTCGGCATTTCCATGCTCAAGTCTCGAGAGATGATCTGCAACATTCAAGGCACCTTTCTTGTTCTGATTCTCAATGTCGAATTCCCGCAGCAATAAGATCCACCTGATTAGACGCGGTTTTGCATCTTGTTTGTTGAACAAGTATCTAATCATTGCATGATCGGTATACACAATGGTCTTCAACAGCACTAAATACATTGTAAACATGTTGAATGCAAAGACTACAATCAGATGCTCCTTTTCAGTGGTCGTGTAATGCTCCTGAGCGTCATGTAAAGTCTTCTTGGCATAATAGATTGGATGGAAGTGCTTATCCTACCACTGTCCCAAGACCGCCCCCATCGCGAAGTCACTGGCGTCACACATAATCTAAAATGGTAGCGGCCAATCAGGCACCACCAAAATAGGGGCCTGAAAAAGCATACTCTACATAAGGCTAAATTCCTTCAAAAAATCTGCACCAAACACGAATGGTGCATCCTTCTCTAACAATCTAGTCATGGGGAAAACGATTTTTAAGAAATCATTGATGAATCACCTGTAAAACCCGCATGACCTAGAAAACTATGGATCTCCTTAACTGAGGTGGGGGTGGGAGTAGAAAAATGATGTCCACTTTTGCTGGATCAATCTCCAACCTGGCTTGGGAGACCTTATGCCCCATGACTACTCATTCCTTCACCATCAAGTGGCATTTTTTCCAGTTAAGCACCAGATTGGTCTCCTCGCACCTCATCAACATCCGTTTTAGATTCTTGAGACAATGATTGAAAGAACTCCCGATGATATAAAAATCATCCATGAACACCTCCATGGATTCCTCAATCATGTCATGAAATATGGCAACCATGCAACGCTAGAAGGTCATCGGTGGATTGCACATCCCAAAAAGCATGCGCCTATAGGCGAATGTGCCAAAGGGACAAGTGAATGTTGTCTTCTCCTGATTATCAGGAACGATAGGAATTTGGAAGTAACCCAAGAAACCATCCATAAAGCAATAATAAAACTTCCTGGACAGACGTTCCAACATTTGATCAATGCATGGAAGCGGGAAGTGATCCTTGCGGGTGGCATCATTGAGCTTGCGATAATCGATGCAAACTCACCATCCGGTGACAGTATGAGTAGGAATCAGCTTGTTCCTATCATTTGTAACAACAGTCATGCCACTTTTCTTAGGCACAACATGCACATGACTCACCGAAACGAAATCAGAGATGGGATATATCAATCCAAAATCTAACAACTTAATCACCTCTGATTTCATAACCACCTACATGTTCAGGTTCAAAAGCCTTTGGTGCTATGCACACGGCTTGTAATCATCCTCCATTAAGATTTTATAAGTACAAAATGAAGGATTGATTCCATTTATATTCATTATCTTCCATGCCATAGCTTTCTTATGAAACTTTAGCACTACGAGAAGCTCGCTCTTTTCTTCAGCTGCCAACGATGATGATATGATTACTGGCAGATGACCCTCATCGTCTAAAAATGCATACTCAAGATGCGGTGGGAGCTCCTTCAGCTCCAAAGACGGTGGATCCTCAACCAACATTTTTGACTTCTTTGCCTACTCTCGCTCAACCTCCACAAATCGATCCGGACTCTGGGAACCATCATCACTGATCTGATAGACCGACTGCTCAACTCTGTGGCCCTCCTACATAATGCTATCTAGGTCAGCACAAAACAGATGTGTGTCCGAAATGATTTCCTCCACCGTGCCTTGGAAATCAGAGCTCACACACGTGTCAACAATGTCAACATAGTAGAGCATATCATCCTGACTCTTTGGATGACACATTGACCTCTGAATATCAAAAGTCACATGCTCATCATTCACTCAGAGTGGTATTTGGACCGTAACCACATCAACAATTGTCCTTGCCGTGTTAAGAAAAGGACGTCTGAGTATCAGAGGCACCTTTGAGTCCTCAGCCATATCTAGGGTAATAAAATCCACAGGAAACACAAATTTATCAATCTTGATAAGCATGTTCTCTACAAACCCCTGTGGGTACTTGATCGAACGATCAGCAAGTCAAATAATCATCGTCGTAGGTGAAGGTTTATCTAGATCCAACTTGGCAAAAACCTCATAAGGCATAAGATTAATTATTGCCCCCAAGTCTGCCAATGCATTACTGACAGTCATGTATCCAATTTGACAACGGAGTGTGAAACTGCCTGGATCTCCCATTTTCATGGGCAGTCGATTCTGCAGAATTATAGAGCAGTTCTCTATCCCCGAAGTTTTGGTTTCTTGCATAGCTAAAAACGCCACTTCATGCTTTTTTTCAATCCCTTTACCGATTCATCCTTTCCTACTACACCCATCCCTCTAATATTAACACTTAGGATATTCATGATTGAACCGATTGTACGCCATTATTAATTATTGTATCCTGAATCAAGTCTTGGAAATTTTGCAATTCAACACTTAACTTTCAGCCCAACGTAACAATACTAGCCACCTCTTCTTCCATTATAACCCTCCCATCCTTAACAACACCCAAACGACCATATTGTACCTCTTGATCGTTTGGTTGCACATTAAGAACCTCCTCATCCAACAAGTCATTCTCCACCACTTTTGGCTGCCCTTCTGTATTTATAACATTTACGTCATTCACCCCGATATTTCCCGCATCCAAATTATTATCTAATTCATTCCCTTCCGATTGCATAGTAACAACATCTTCGACCATAACTTCCTCCCTACTCTAAGAAGAGTCCACAATCCTAATAAGCTTATTGAGCCCAAACAAATAATCTTCTCTGGCTAGTTTACCAGCCTTGGGCCTGTCCATGCTACTATCCGAATTATCAATTGTCGGCCCATGTTTTTTAAACTTCCTCCCCTTTTCGTTTATTATTTTTTGAACTAGAAAAATAATAAAGATTGTTACTATCCTTATTACCTTCTTTAACTAAGTCAACCTCCTTAATACTTCCAACTTTAGTCGCCTCCTCATTTAAAATTTGAAATTCATTACCTTCGATAACCGATTCCGCATTCAATAGAATTCCATGATTTCTAGAGTTGCCATATTTGTCTTCATTCTGATAGACTCCATGACCGCCACCATTTTCTACTCCGACATCCGACTTTCCACTACCTTCCTTCGAACCACCTTCTTGAACGAATTCTGGGAGCCTGTCCTCGAGCTCTTCCATCACCCACACCCTATATCGTCTTCCTCGCCATGAAAGTACAACCTCCTTAATAATTCGGTTTCCTTCTTCGACTAGAACACCAATGTAATCGAAGGATAGATCACCATCAGCCTTGCTATGCTGCGCGTGTTGAATAATTTTCCCGAACAAACCTCCGATATCATCCAGGAGCTCATTGCATAAGACATGCAGAGGAACTCCTTGAATTTTTAGCCATGCAATTCTTTCATATGGTAAGGACTGTCCCATCCATAACTGAGAAGATGAGAACACATCGTTCATATCTTTCGTTTTAGCTAAGAAAGCCATATTCTCCTCTCTTGACGAACATGTGATTAGAACCATCATTCCCCCCAAGTATTGCACTCTAACACCATTGGTGATAAACTCTTTCAATGTCTCTTTAATCAACCTCAGTTGCTAGAAATCTTTAACCGTAGCCACAAACGACCTACCTTGGATATCCTCAAACGCTTTAGTATCTTCCTTGACATGTACCACCTTCGAGCCATGATTACTAGATTGACGACCCGTCGAAGCATCCCTAAAGGACACCTCTTCTTTTCGTCCAGCCCGAACAGGATCCCCATTCATCGGCTTCTTAATCTCAGGCTCTTCAACATGTTTCGTCCTTTGATTACCAGACCTTGAACGAGACCCTTCTCCCCAGTGAATAAAGCAATGTTAGATTTCAGCTAATTGTCCCCTATCTTGATCTTCCTCTGGATCTCTTCCATGTCCTTTACATTCTTAAACGAGATGAAACCAAATCATCTTCCAAACTTGTCTTTTTTGCGAGCAATATAGATCCCATATATCACTCCAAAATCTCGAACTCTTTCTGCTAGATCCAAAAAACTGCATCCATCAGGAATGTTTGTCACATAGAATTTCGTCTCTTGAAAGCCTCCTCCTTCTGCCTGTCGTCGGTTGTCTTCTTGGTCTCCATATTGGTGATCGCCTCTCTCAGTCTCCATAGACTTTTTGTTACTGGTGAGCCTCGCTATACGGCTGGACCAATTATGGGAAATAATGAGATCTCTTTAAATTTATATTCATTTTAGTTGCTAGCTATTCATTATTAAATTTAATATTCACAAAATTTACTCAAAATTATTTATTTAATTATTACGCGTTTTGTCCATATTCATTATACTTAACTGTTAACCTATTTAGCATTTTAACTTTCGGTTGATAATCTATCTATTATAATAATTGAAAACAATAAATCTTACATGGCATTTAAAGAGGACATCCTCCTCATTGAGTGTGCCATGTGACAATGACATGACATTAATGATATAAAATTAAAGCTAAAAATGGCATGCCATGTGACATTAGGTGATTTTAGGAAAAACAAATAAAAAAAAGAATTTTATTTCTCATGTTGCCTCCCATAATTTTAAATTTATTATCTTTTATATACGAGATTTTTTAAAGAAAAAAATTTACACCAAATTGACTAGCGTTTTATTATCTTTTCAACGAGTACCACAGTTTTATATAAAAAAACAGAGAAAAAAACGACTATTTTTTGTGGGGTTTGTTCATACAGGAAAAAAAACACAAAATGTTAGGTAATTCATTAATCATTTATAGTCAAGTCACTAATTATGTCCTAACAAGTAAATATGAATTCTATTGTAAACAGCTGTTAGCATTGGAGTTGTACATTGTTTTAGGTTAGGTATTAATATTAGAGTTATAAATTGTTTTAGGTTAGATGTTAACATTAGAGTTAGGGGCCGTTTGGAAACTTCTGAATGGGTAAGTGCTAACCCAGTAAGAGGTTCGAATGGTTAAGAACTTCTGAATGGTTAAGTGCTGAATTATTAAGTAAGTTTGGTTGGACATCTTTATGGTTAAATTTCTAGCTTATCCATTGGTTTTTGTTGCTGCTTGCAGCAACCCGTTAGCAGCAAACAACATCGCAGCCGTCACCTTCAAGTTTCCAAGTCTGAATCAGTCAGACTTGAATCCAAATTTAACTGGGTAAGTGGTTGGGTTAGATCCTTGGCTTGTTCAGACGTGCCCAACCAAACACGCCTGTCTGACCAAGTCTATTTTATACTCTATGTAAATTGATATGTTATATTAGATTTATCAACCTAGGGACGCTCCCAAGTATGATCAGAGAAAACCAACCTCAATGCTTGATTGAGGGGTGTATGAGCTGTATATATAATAATGAGTACAAAGATCTCTCCCTTAATTTAGGAGAGTCAAATGGAAATACAATGAATACTATTAAATACATTAATTTACAAATTATTTCCGTTTATACCCCCCTTCAATTGAAACGGTGGCGGTCCAAGGCGAAGCATTTTGCGAAAGACTTCAAATTGAGCACGCGGAAGACTCTTCGTGAATATGTCAGCCACCTGAAGATTTGTTGGAACAAACTTGGTATAAAGTTTGCCTGAGTTGACTAGCTCCTGAATGAAATGATAATCCAAGTCGATATGTTTAGCACGTTTATGAGACACCGGATTTTGAGTCATGAACAGGGCACTCTTGTTGTCTCATAACAATGTAGGTCGATCGGGTGGAAGGGCATGTAACTCTCGTAGGAGATGAGTTATCCATACAAGTTCTGCAGCAGTGTTTGCCATGGCACGATATTCCGACTCACAGCTGGACCTAGAAACAGTAGGCTGCTTTTTAGCACTCCAAGAGACCAAATTACCACCAAGAAAAATGGAATAACCATACGTGGAGCGCCGCGTATCCAGACAACGCGCCCAATCAGCATCTGAATAACCAACAACACCGGGTGTGTTTGAGCGGCTATAGGTTAGGCCATAGGAAATCGTTCCTTTGACATAACGTAATAGGCGCTTGACAGCTTGAAAATGATCAGTGGTGGGACTGTGAAGAAACTGAGAAAGTTGATTTACCGCATAGGATAAATCGGGTCTGGTGATGGTTAAGTACTGCAATGCCCCGACTAAAGAACGATAAAAAGTGGGATCCGAGTGTGGTGCCCCATTAATAGTAAATGACTCGTGAGGAGCAAGAGGAGTGCCTACGGGTTTAGCATCAAACAAGTTTGCCCGAAGAAGAATATCTTTTGCATAATTTGCCTGTGTAAGAAAGAGTCCAGTGTCAGTGTAGACAACTTCTAGACCCAAAAAATAACTTAAGTCGCCAAGGTCTTTGATGGCAAACTCACGATGCAAGTGATCAACAAAATGATGAATGATGCCTTCATTGTTTCCGGTTAAAATGAGATCGTCAACATAGACGAGAAGATACATAATGTGAGAATCTTTGCGGAGAACAAAGAGAGAAGTATCGGCACGACTACAAGTAAACCCGTAGGATAGCAAAAACGTGCTCAAACGTTGAAACCAGGCACGAGGAGCCTGCTTCAGTCCATAGAGTGCCTTAGAAAGTTTGCAAACATGATCTGGATAGATAGAGTTTACAAAGCCAGGTGGTTGCACCATAAAGACCGTTTCATTCAAATTGCCATTTAGAAAAGCGTTCTTAACATCGAGCTGATGCAATTTCCAATGATTGAGCACCGCAAGAGATAACACAATGCGAACCGTGGAAGCCTTCACTACAGGACTAAACGTATGAGAGTAGTCTAAGCCCGGGATTTGCGTAAAACCTTGAGCTACCAGACGCGCCTTATAGCGCTCAATAGTGCCATCAGAATGATATTTAACTCGAAAAACCCATTTTGACCCCACAACATTCGTAGAAGTGGGACGGGGTACCAATGTCCATGTGTTATTTTGATGAAGTGCCTTAATCTCATCCTCCATGGCTGCCATCCAGTTAGGATCTTTAGACGCAGACTTGAAACCTCGTGGTTCAACAGTAGAAGATAAAGCAACATGCAAAGCATAAGAGTTGAGGGCAGCGAAGTCTGCCTGATATTTTGGTTTGAAGATCCCTGCCTTTGCTCGAGTTTGCATAGGGTGAGTATTGGAGTTTGAGGTGTTGGGGTCAGGTTCGTTAGGTGTTGGTGCTGTATTTGGGATTGAGATTTCAGGCGCAATGGTAGGGGCAGGTTCGGGTTCAATGGTATGGGCAGGTTCGGTTGTTCCAGGTATGGGTTCGGAGGTGGTAGCAGGTGTAGTAGATGGATGATTTGGGCTGGATGGAGATGACAGGTGTGAGGGAGATGGTGGTGGGTTGGCCGTAGATGGGGTGGAGGGTTGGGGACAAATAGGACAAGTTTGTGATGAGTGTTCGGGTATAGGTGTAGTATCGGTTTGAGAATGGGTGAGTGAAGATGGGCTAATAGTTGGACTAGGTGTGATTGGGCTTGTTGGTGATGTGTTATTAGATGATGTTGGGCTAGGAGGGGTTTGGTGTTGAATTTTTGGGTCTTCATAGAAAGTTTTAAGAACTAAATTTTGATGATGCAAAGAGTCACTAGGCCCTTGAAAAGGGAATAAGGATTCATTAAAACGAGCATGGCGAGAGATAAAAACACGGTTTGTGGCTGGATCTAAACACCGAAAACCCTTATGAGAAGGACTATAGCCAATGAAGACACATGGAAGACTCCTTGGTTCAAGTTTATGTTTAGCATAATCACGTAAGTAGGGAAACACTTGGCACCCATAAACCCGAAAATTAGAATAACACGGCATTTGATGGAATAATAATTGAAAATGCGACTTGTTCTCTAGAAGAGGAGTTGGCACTCGATTAATAATATAGGTAGCTGAAATAAAGGCATCCACCCAATATTGAGCCGGCACATGTGCATTGAACAACATGGCGAGACCTGTTTCAACAATGTGGCGGTGTTTCCGTTCAGCACGCCCATTTTGTTGAGGCGTGTATGGACAAGAAAATCTATGAAAAGTTCCATTATCTTCAAAGATTTTGCGAACTATATGGTTCACAAACTCGGATCCACCATCGCTTTGAAAGACTTTAATTTTTCTGGAAAATTGAGTTTGCACAAGTTGAATGAAGACGGGTAAGACCGCATAAAATCCGGTTTTTGTTTTAAGTGGATAGAACCACGTAAACCTGGAGTAATCATCAATAAAAATAACATAATAACGATAGCCATCTGTAGACGTAATAAGAGCAGGGCCCCATAAATCACAATGCACCAAATCTAAAGGAAAAGAAGCACGTTTTTCATTAGAAATAAAAGTGCAAATTCCAGGTTTAGGTAATAACGAAGTAACATTCAAAACACCACATTTTTTTAAAGCAGAAATAACATCAAAAGAAATATGGCCTAAACGAGCATGCCACAACTCATAAGAGGCCTTATTAGAAACATCAGCAACAAAAGCTTGTGGTCCATCCTTAAGCACATAAAGCCCATCAATGCATGTCCCTCGAGCAAGTACCTGTCTTGTTTTCCGATCCTGAATATGAAAATAGTGCTGAGAAAATAATACATCAACGGGGTGATCGGAAGTCAACTTGCTTATAGATAATAATTTTTTTGTGAGATTTGGAACGACAAGCACATTACGTAGATTAATATCATTGCAAAGCTTATAAGATCCCGTATGAGTAATCGGGAGTTGTTTACCATTACCAAAAATAACCATATTATTACCTTTGTATGGAGTGGAATGGGGAAGGCATTCTTGGTTTGGTGCCATATGATCGGTGGCTCCAGAATCCCCGGTCCAATCACGAGTATCATTAGTAACATGACATTGAGCATGGAACGCCTTCGCTAAAGACTCATCCAAGGCAGGGGCTTGAGAAGCAAAAGTATGAAGATTGGGACACGCAGAGGCGTAATGACCAGAGGTTCGGCATAACTGACAATGAGGCGGTTGGCGGTTACCACGCCCTTTAACAGCACTGCCCCGAGAATAATTACCCCTGGATGAAGAGCCACGACCCCGGCCCGCTGAGGATTCACGGCGGTGTTGGGCGTGAAACGCGGCCGGAGGAGTGACAGAACCATGAAGGGACTGAAGAAACATTTCGTGACTCTCGGCCTGAGCAACGAGATCACGAAATAACGGTGCCGGTTTGGTAGCCCGAAGGGCAGTTGAAAAAACTTCATAAGAAGGCCCAAGACCACAGAGGAACCAGTGGAGTTTATCGATTTCGGCCACTGGATGCCCTATGGCTGCCAACTGATCACATAAATTTCAGAATCGACGAGAAAAGTCCGTAACAGAGGACGTACCTTTGGAAAGCTGTCGGAGGGCGTCACGGAGAGACTGAACCCGTTCAACCGACGCGTTGCTGTACGCGTGTTCAAGTGCAGACCAGATCTGTTTGGCGGTGGTTAAGCCAAGGACCTCCGCTGCGGCTTCTTCAGTTAAGGAGGAAAGAATAAGAAGCGCTGCTTTCTGATCAGAGGTGGACCAAGTCTGAAAATCCGGGTTTGGAACTGTGTTGCTGTCCGTGGTGATGGTCTCAGGCGGAGGAGGTAAGGATCCATCGATGTGACCGGACAGCTTGTGGAGAGCAACAAGAAGACTCATGTGGTTCCGCCATACTAAATAATTGGAAGCGGTTAATTTGATAGGTGAGAGGTGGGGTACAGTAGCTATGGTGGGAGTATTATCTGTTGAGGTAGCCATCGAAGAAGAAAAAGAAAAATAGGTCACAGGAAAGATGAAGCAAGAAGAGGGAAAAGACAAAAGTAGGAGAGAGGTATTTTATTTTTTATTTCCTTAGGCTGATACCATATGATCAGAGAAAACCAACCTCAATGCTTGATTGAGGGGTGTATGAGCTGTATATATAATAATGAGTACAAAGATCTCTCCCTTAATTTAGGAGAGTCAAATGGAAATACAATGAATACTATTAAATACATTAATTTACAAATTATTTCCGTTTATACCAAGACATAATCTAGTATATAGATAAATTAAACAACTAGAGCAGATATTGCATGCCCAAAGTTGTAGAGATAAATCATAATATTCTCATCCCATAATATTTTGCTAAAAGAAAGTACATAAAGTCAAATAACGACTAAACAACAGACTTATTTAACAACTAAACAATCTCATATAACATGAAATTATTTATTTAGCACCATAGACAACTACTAGAAACGAGCAGAGGGAACAAGCAACAAAGGATCCTTTTTACGAACAACGAGTCCAACCAACTCATTCATATCCAGATCTTCACTTCTTACGCCATTCGGCAATGCAAAATCATACTTGTACACCATGTTCGCTAACACAAGTTCGTTAATCGAAACAGCAAACTGAATACCAGGACACCCTCTTCGTCCAGAACCAAATGGTAAAAACTCATAGTGAAACCCTTTAAAATCAACACCATTGTTCAAGAACCTCTCGGGCTTAAAGATGTCGGCATCTTCCCATATCGAAGGATCTCTTGCTATCGCCCAACCGTTTATCACCACTTGAGTACCTTTTTTGAGGTCATAACCCATTACATTCACATCATCCATTGATTCATGAGGAACGAGTAGAGGGAGTGGAGTGTGTAACCGCAAAGTCTCTTTTAGGACAGCTTTCAAGTAAGGCATCTCGTCGATATCATCCTCGGTGATCATAGATCTTCCTTTGGCGACCTCTGCTACCTCTTGCTGCAACCTTTTCATGGCGGGTGGGTGTCTTATTAGCTCGCTCAGTGCCCATTCGATACTTGCAGATGTTGTATCAGTTCCTCCTGAAAATACGTCCTACAAGATAACCAAAAAAAAAAAAAATCCAAACAATTTAGTTTTTCTTTAGTCAAAGTTTCATATATTGTATATTTAGTACTTGTTACATATAAATTTGTAGATTATAGACAAAAAATCATCATACTTATTTGGTCATATTCTTTTAAGTTTTGTACATATATATATAGCTAATATACTACACATATTTAAAGGACCTACTCACCTACACATATATGCCTTACACTTAAACACAAATAATCCACACATGCAAATCAAGGAACAATCAAACAAACTTTTCATATATTAAATTTAGAATCAGGAGATGAGTGCAAAAACATGCATGAACTAGAAACGACATGTGAGGGTTCAAGTAGTTGTAAAACCATAGTGTGCATGGCCAAAAGTATACAATCACCCTCTATTTAAAAATTTCGGCCTCCATCAATGTTTTATTATTTGACCCATGCATGGCCATAACATACCGCAAAATCTAAAATCGAATGATAGACATCTGAAAAAGAAAGATTCAAAGACACCCAGAAAACAAAATTCCTGGGTCCGTCAATGTATACTTGAGAGAGAGTGAGAGACAGATTCTTACAGAGACGACAGCTTTAATGGTATCCCTCCCAAATGTAAAATTAGAAGCGCTATCTCTTTGAACATCAAGTAAGATATCAACAAGATCATGCTCTTGATCATCTCCACCACCCACCATTTTCCTCTTAACAACATGCTCTTCAATAATCCCATCATAAAAATCATTTAGTTCTTTAGCAAGTTTCTTTGTTTTTCGGTCCAAACCACGCAATCGATCCACCCACGATAACCATGGGACAAAATTACCTACACTTACAACACCAAGTAGAGTCTGAAACCTCGTAAGCATGTCCTTGAACTTAAAACCATCATTATAAGTCCTTCCTAAGGCCACCTCACAAATCACATTGTTAGTAAGCTTAACAAGCATATTGCTTAAATTAACTACCGAGCCACCACTTTGTCCAATCAACTCGATTAGACGAGTTGTTTCTCGTTCCCGTACTTGTCTAAACGATTCAACTCGCCTTTTACTTAGAAGGTGGATGATGGAAATGCTCTTGATCTGCCTCCAATACTCTCCATAGGGTGCAAAACCTATGTCCTTAGAGCCATAGTTAAGTTGGTCAGGGATCTTTAACTTTGGTCGATTAGAGAATACTAAATCATGGGTTTTCAAGATTTCTTGAGCGGCTTTAGCCGAGGTAATAACAAGAACGGGTACACTGCCGAAATGAAGCATCATAACGGGTCCGTATTTTTCGGCTAAGTTTCGCAATGAGAGATGAGGGACAGAGCCTAGTTGGTGAAGGTTTCCAATGATTGGAAGCGTTGGTGGTGATGGTGGTAGGTTTTTTGGGGTTTTGAAAGCTGATTGAATTAGCCACTTATATGGAATTATGAGTAGCATTAGAAGGGGAAAAGAGATCATAGGAGACATTAGGAACTCAATGGAGAGTAACATTGTTGTTGTTGTGGTATGTAGGTATGATTACTTGTTTCCTAATGTGGTGGAGGGTGTACATATATATAGACTTCAATAATATATTTTTCATGTGTCTAAATATGTTATTTCACTATCTTTTATGTTATCGAGGTGGATAAGAACATGTTAAAGTTTTATTAATTTAAAACTATATGTTTTATGTAAAAGATAAATAAGTGTTTAATATAAGGAAAGCTAAGTATTTGAAAAAAAAAAAAAAATTCGTGAATAAATATTCTTAAAGTTATTCGTTAAAAAATATAGTATTTGAACGTAAATATATTGTGTTCATTTTTTCAATTTTGTATATAATGATAAAATTTTTCATGAAAACTAATTTACAAAAAGTTATAATAACACAATCAGGATACATTATTTTGTTTTGATGGGAAAATGATAAAATAATGTAATAAAATATCAGGTATAAGTTAAGTAAATAAGAAATGCTATGTTCTATTATGAATTCCTAATATGAAGACTTTTGTATTTATAATAATGTGTCATATTTGGTGCGACATGTGAATACTGAATATCAAACAGGTATTCTGATTTCATACAAGTGTTCTAAGTTCATACAAGTGTCAAATGCACGCCACAAGTGTCAATGGCATGGAGTAATATTTTTTTTACTAAAATTTGATATAAAGACACTCAAAGCTGTAAATTTCGATCTTTTAGTTCGTAGTTGAAGCTAATTTTAATGATCAATGAACAGAAACTCAAGATGGAAGAGAGGGGCCATAAAATTTGTTGCTTCTGAATCATGTATATGTGTTTTCATACATCTTTTTTCATTTGTTTTCTAATCACTCACGTTTTCTATCATTCTTCTTATAACCAAAAACTTTTACCTGTGTTTCGGATCTTGTCAAAATTATCATCTCTAGTTTAATTATTTCATTTTATGAGAGATTTGAGAGATTGATCGAGACTAATATGACCCGGCATCTTGAATCACAAGAAAATGAACGGACCTGTTATTTTATGTATAAAAATCGAATCCTTTTTAAGCCATAATGTTTTTGGAAAATATATAAAAGTTATGATGATCTAGAGGGCTAGTTAATACTTTTAGTATAAAGCCGAAATTCATAGCACATTATTATGTGAAGAATTCACACTATTATCATTTAAATATGCAATATTCAATCAACTATATGTCTAAAAAGATAACGGAACAAATAAAGAAATATAAAGATAATGCTCAATAGCCAACGCATTTTTTATTACGGGGAAATGTACAACACCAAAAAAATACTAATACACCTATACAAAACCCAATCAAATCTACTGGAGCCATGCAAAAACATAAAATCATCTGATTGCAAAAAAACTAAACATACCTCCACAAAACCCAATGAAATCTACCGGAGCCATGCAAAACAAAGAAATCATCTCACTCCAAATGCATGGGACATATAGTTTTTTTTTTATTTCCTCTAGCAGCTAAGGAGACATCTTAGTGATAACTGATAAGGTGAATGGTTATCATTTGAGGTGAAAGTATATGTGATTAATAAAAGTAGCTTAGGATCGATAAGAATTGAATATCGCGCGCGTATCTGATTAAGGGCGAAAGCAACGATTTGGTTAGTTGTTATATATAGGTGAGTATTTATGGATAAGATAATAATAATAATAATATGAGAGCTAGCACACACATAAAGGGTTGCACTTGTATTACAATATGGCAAAAGTTACAAAAAGACTAAGGCATGAAGTATTTAAAGTAGTTCTCATATACCTCCCTCTCTAGCACATGTATGGCCTTCATACATGTGGGTGCAGGGGCAAAGATGTTGGATGTAATCCCTACATCAAAACAAGTCACAAGACCCGAAGATAATTATTTGTAAATAAGTGTCATTATGTAAATATTATTGTATAGCCTATAGTTAAAAATAGGAATAGGGAAAAGGTGTGTCACATAGCAGTTAGTAGCAGTTATGGTTGTTTGAACGGTTGTCTCTTGTGACAAATCGATTCACTAAGTATAAATAGGTCCATAGGATTTCATTTGTAAATTGTCTGACTATTTCTGTTTATAAAACAGTTTAGTTTCCCTCTCTTTATTTCCTTCCAAACCACAATCATAATACTCGCATGTTATCAAATCAAACGAATCAAACAGTGCAGTGCAGAAAACTATCAAAAGATAGATACATAGCAGGTGTAGCATCCCATACCCTTCAACTTTTCCGGCGTGGTATAATTTTTTTTGAAGTTTTCTTTATTATTGTATTATGTTACCCCTGAAATTATATTAACGTTACCCCCCAATTGTTTTTTTTAAAACACCAAACACTCTCAATGTTTATTAATAGCCCAACATAAGAAACATAGATGCCCATAAATACATAAAACTACACCAAAATATGCCTACGGCCACACAAAAAAAGTGTGACCATAGGTCTTTCGCCACACTTTTTTTTTCCAGCTCAAGTGTGACCATAGGTCGAGTCATCGTAGGTATCATACGGCCACATTCACATTTAGTGGCCGTAACACTTAAAAGTGTGGCTAAAGGATACCAATATCTCTTTTGAAATCAAGCATTTTGTCTATTAAATGTGACTAAAGGATAGTAGCGGCCACATGAAATTACTCTAAGTGTGGCCATTTTAGTTATATAGTCACTAAAAGTTTTGTTTTAACCACATCAATTAGAAAATATGTGGCAAAAGTGATTGTTTTAATAAGTTTTCCATCTATTAACTGTGGCTAAAGGGTAGGAATGGCAACATGAATTCACTGTAAGTGTGGCCATTTCTATTATATAGTCACATGAATTTAGTGTAAGTGTGATCAAAAACTATTTATAGACACACGAAACAATTTTGTAATCATATGTGTGACTATATTCTAACTTTTGGTCACACATATTTTTTTTCTATTACATTTGCTATTATTCCGTCACATAAAAAAAGCGTGGCTATTACCTAACTTTGGTGACCCATAATCCGTTTAATCCATGGCATTTGTTATCATTCCGTCACATACAAAAAAACAAATGGTGGATAGTGTGACTAATGATTATATAAAGCCACTTGAAATATTGTAATTTTATATGTGGTTATTGTCCAACATTTGGTCACACATATTTCATTTTACCCATGTCAATTGCTATCATTTCGTCACACAAAAATAAACAAAATTAAGATTGTGTGGTTAATGGTTATGTAAAGCCACAAGAAATTTATAATATTTAGTGTGGCTATAGTTTAACATTTGGTCACACATAATGGTTATCTAAAGCCACATGAAATATTATAACTTTATGTGTAGCAATTTTCTAACCTTTGGTGACACATATTTTCTATGATTCTACGTGGCCTTATATATAATTAGCCATTTTATTTTCATTTTTTTTGTGTAAAACAATTAAACACACCATTATAAATGAGAAACCAAATGATATTATAAAAATAATAAACTAAATTTCATAAATAAATTTCAAGCTTAAATACAAAATCAAATTCTTAGTCGGTTTTCATATTCTAGTTCTTTGACTGTAGTTTTTTAAATCCATCTAGAGTTGTAAAACACTTCTTCTGCTTCTTAGCAGGCTTAGTTGTGGTGTTTTGTGTTTGATTGGATGGTGAATCTGGTAGCTGGAGAAACAAAAACAAGAAAACATATATAAAAATTCCTAATTTAGTTATACTTAATTAAAGATTAACTAAAACAAACCTTTTCGTCAAATTTGACAAGGTATTTTGGGCAAGGAACAAAAGAACCTAATGCTTCGCCAACTGTTTATAACGCCCTTGTTTGAATTGGTAAATATGTTGCCTCCTTTATAACTTCATCAATAGAAACTCTATACCAATCACCTTGTAATGGAACTCCATGAATGGTTTGATTTCCTGTTAAATAGTAAATTGTACCACATGCCACATGGTTGGTCATATAACAAGAATACATAACACACTTAAATGTCTACAAAAAATATGGCATATTAACATGATAAAGTTAAAGTCAATATACATTTGCATTTTGCGCAATATATACTTGTGGGACATTCTCTTGAGATTCGAAATGTGATTGCATTTCAAGAAGTGAAGTCTCAAGCATAGATGAAATACCTTTTTTTCTAGTTTTCACACTTTCCTAAAAAATTCATAAAATGACGTCCGAAAAATTAGCAACCGCATGGAAAATTAAGAAAAGAAAATTGTCAAATACATACCATTGTTAGCTTTTCTTGTTGCACCGTTTTAGATATGTTACTCTGAGAAGTAACTTTTATTTGCACAACTTTACATGATGCATTAGATGTGGTAGCCTTAGTATTGTCCTTAGATCTCGGATTGTTGTCCATACAATTGACCTAGAATTCAATTAATTAGGTTATGTTAAATCTACAATCACATGGAAAAATAAAAAAAAATAAAAAGAAATTATCAAATAGTTAATGGTTTTACCATTTCTTTTTGCACCATGTTAGATGTGGTAGCATTATGTATCTCACGTACACTTTTCTTTAAAATTCCGAACAGGATGACCAAGTCGATTCATTACAAAACGCCTTCTACATGACCCACTATTTCAACACATAACAAACCAGCAAAATAGAAAAGCAAGCTCCATCCGAACGGGAACGATATACTGGTTCTAGAGCAAAATAGTGGAAAGTCAGCATTAAAGTGAAACATAGTGATTATATGTTATAACTTCTATTTAAGTTATTGTCCATTCAGCTTGGGCCATTTTTACTTCTATTAAGAGACTGTGTGTGAATAGTTATGTTTGGTACTGTATACGAACAAATGATTAAAATGAACCATTCGTTTTAAGGTTGTAGTCTTATAAACGTGTAACAATCTGAACAAATGAGACCTTGAAAGGATCAGAAATTTACAATAAAAGATAGTAGTTCGGACTTCTTATCCAAGCAATGTCTTGATTCATAAGGGATATAACAATTAGTGGGGAAAAAAGCATAATATTTAACTTACACTCGGTTTCACTATGACCATTATTATGATGACATCCTGTTGAGTAATGAGTACGGACAGCTTTTCTCGACGGGAGAGCTGATAATAGAAAGAACTTAGAGCAACAAAATTATCATTTTTACCCCAATCTCTCTAGTATTGAACGGTATTATAAAATTACTGCTCTAAGCTAAGAAGAGATGCATCTATTTAACTCAACAATAAATTGATTGATTAACTTCTAAAATAGAGAAGTGTTTCCACACTGATCTCTGCTATCTTTCTACCCACTCAAGTTATCTATTAGTCTAAAGTCTAAACATCTATCTTGATCACTGCACCTTCACTACTGACTACTTTGATTGTCATTACACATTTACAACAACAATTACATGTTTTTTTTTATAGTGTTGACTGTATTCAACAATTATGCAAACAGATAACATTTATCATCTTGATTCAGCTGCATTACTTTAAGTAATTCCGTGGACACAGTGACACACAATATGTAAACATAACCATGTGTGAAAACTAGAGGGGGAAAAAGGCACAGACCCTCTATATCTTAATTAATTAAAATGTGCAATAGAACGTACATTAAAAAAGTGCATCATAGTACATCTAACATATTAACATATCAATATACTACATACCGCAAATTGCAAAAGAATTAAGAAAAATAATTTGCAACTCTAAAATCAGTGGTTCATGAAATAGCAATTTTTGTAAAGGTGGACACTTTTATTAGGCAATCCAAAAACCAAAGAAACAAATACTCGGGTGGGAGTAGTCAGATTTACTGAGAATCCTTTAAAAACAACACAAATTCTACACACAAAAAAATAATGGACAAAACTTATGCATCTATAAGGCTACAACCCTCAAACGAATGGTTCATTTTAATCATTTGTTCATATACAGGGGGTGCGCGATAGGGAGCAGGATGCTACAAAACTTCAATCACAATGAAAAAAAACAAGATTCCTAACATGATTTGTGCTTCGGCTGCATCTTGGTAGGGTTCCATCTTCTATGTGATGGAGAGCAGGAGACAAATATGAAGACTGGGTGCACGATCAGCTAAAAGGAAAAAAAAACTAGGGTTTTTTTATTTTTTAAGGAGGGAAATGGGAATTTTGGGGAGGTAACAATGAGCGGGTAGAAGGGTGTGATTTTGTATGAGAAAAAAATTAGGTTTGCACAGCCCTCTACGGTGTCAGTGCATTAAATGAGGGTAACCTCTACGGCCCGTAGAGGCCTCTACGGTCCCTAGAGGTGGGTTGTTGAAGTGCATTTAAACCCTAGACGGCCGTAGAGACCTCTACGGCCCGTAGGTTATACGAGGTATGAGGACAATCAATGAACAGACTGACTTGCAGTGTGTCAGTCTGAAAAGGCAACCTCTACGGGCCGTAGAGGCCTCTACGGCCCGTAGAAAACCAGGTTGGTGGGAGCATTAAACCCTCTACGGCCCGTAGAGGTCCAGGTATATTCTTCTTCCTTGTCTTCTTTTCTCAGACAATGAAACATTTCAAAAAAAAAAAACCGGAGTACAAAAAATCCGATCGATTCCAAGCTACCGCGATGTCTTCGGGCCACTACAGTAATGTTTCGGATCAATGGGAGCATTCGTATAGCATATCTCAGGTCTCGGAAAGCCTTTTCGGACCCGTGGTGGAACGTGGTGAGGAGGAGGTTAGATCCGTTGTTCACTGGTGATGGGAAGGCGCTACCCGATTTGAACTTGCTGCCGGTTTGAACCAGGAGTACGTAGAAGAACCTGAGTCATTTGATGTGCCGCCAAGTCATCCATAGTACGAATACGGGACTTATCATTCGCACGAGGAGGGTCATGGCAGCTTCAAGGGATCGCACGAGGGAGGTGATAACGGTGGCGACGAACCTGTCCCGGATGTTTCGTTTGAAAACAAATCAGGTGTGTTTATGTATTTACACTTGTTTATAATTTAGACCCGTGTATATTTAGTAGTGTACATATTTAGACTCGCATATTTAGCCTCGTACATAAATTTGTTTTAGGGTTTGTGAGATTTGAACTCGTATATATTAGTTGTTATTTGAACTCGTAGGGTTTGTGAGATTTGATGTCGTATATATTAGTTGTTATTTGAACTCGTATATAAATTTTGCAGGTATTCGGGTCTCTTAAAGGACCTGACAGATTGGGTTTATGAAAGGGCCAAAAATATTGGTTACATTACCGTATACGGACGTACTGTTTCGGAAGGCATGGGGCCGAATAGGAGGGTGACGACGGCATGGATACGATGTGACCGTAGTGGCGTACATCGTAGTGTAGCCACGGTTCAAAAGACGGCCAGTAAAAAATGTAATTGCTCGTTTGAACTTAAAGGGAAATACAACCCCAGCTACAACAGTTATATTTTGGAGATCGTGAACCAAACACATAATCACAAACCTTTCCTACACATCGAGGGTCACGCGTATGCTACGGGGCTGGGTCCGGGCGATTTAAAATTGGTGGATACACTTTACTTTCAAAGTGTTACGCCAGTAGACATACGTACGGCCGTTAGAAAACAAAACCCGGATAGTCCCTGCATCTTAAGAGACATACATAACACAATAACAAGGTTGGGCATTTGTTATACGGCGGCAGGACTCAAATGCAGGTATTATTATCTCTTATTATTATTATTACTACTACTACTACTACTACTTTATTATTTTTTAATTATTATTATTGCTATGCAGGTACTCGAAGCCACATTGGTGGAAAAAGAATTTGTTTTAATTCACCCGGAAGAATGCCTCGACAAAAAGGGATTGAGGATATTTTGTTTCTCCATCCCATCTCGCACACATTATGGCACGTGTTCCCGCATGTGCTGATGATTGATGCAACCTACAAAACGAACGAGCATAAACTTCCGTTGTTTAAGTTGTGGGTATGACATCAACAACCAAGTCGTTTTGTGTCGCCCATGCATTTATCTCCCGTGAAAAAAAATGATAACTACCTGTGGGTGCTACAAAGCCTTAAAGAGTTGCTAGAAGATAGTACAGAGCCCCGTGCTATAATAACTGATTGTGAGAAAGCCTTGATGAATGCATGCAACATTGTATTTCCAGCAGCTTTGAAGTTGTTATGCAGGTAATACTTATTATTATTATTATTATTATTATTATTATTATTATTTATATTATTATTATTACTATTATTATTAATTATTATTATTACAAGTTTTTATTATGCATTCAGGTATCACATTCACAAAAATATATCGAAGCACTGTAGAAAAGCCTTTGGAGATGCAGATTGGAAAATATTTGTGAAATCTTTTAAGCGACTATGTAGATCTTCATCTCCGGAATGGTACCGGCACTGGTTAGACAGATTCTACAAACGACTATGTCAGGACGAACGAGCTGGTACATATTATATTAATTTAGTTTAAAACGCATACATACATTAACAAATATCTTTGTTCTATTTTTTACAGATGTTTTTGAATACGTTAGACGGGTCTGGTCCGTGACTACAAAGAACGGTTTGTTTCTGCATGGACAGACACAAACTACAACTTTGGCAAGTATACGACCAACAGAGTTGAGAGCCAGCATTCAAAGTTTTAAGATGCACATTAAGGGCCTAACAACTCGCTCCACAAACATGTGATGATTGTAGACGATGTGGGTAACGTCACAAGAGAGGGCAATAAACACTCGTTTGAAGAGAGTCTGTTGGTGAAAAAGATGCACCATGACATACCGATTTTTGAGGACCTACTCGGTAAAGTTTTCCATGCAGCGATCGAGTTGTTGATAACTGAGATAAAATATATAGAGAAGTTGAGGAAACAAAAAAAGAGTTAAGTAGACGTCATCTAGACACGACTGAATTACGACCGGAAGTAGTAGGGGAGGAACGTGACCTTGCGAGTAAGTGGGAAATAGTAAAAAAAAAAAAAAAAAAAAAAAAACACTACAGTCTCAACCACCACGGGTTCAAAGAAATATGTTGTTAAAAATAAAGTCGGTGGTAAATCCAAGTTTATCACGCACATTCAAGATGTTTAGCCAGACGGTAACTGTGGGTGCCGATCTGTAGCTGTGGCTTTAGATTGGGAGGATGGAGACAGGGCTTGGGTCCGCCAAATTCTTCTACAAGAGATGATGGTGGGAAAACTACCAGGATTGGTTGATGGTTTTCAACACATTACAAACAAACGGGGTTCGCCCACATATACTCGACCTTAGATTGGAGGGAAATTGGGAATGCACCCTATTCAAAATGGATGGAACTGCCTTCGACTGGATTACTGATTTGTCAGGCTTTTGTTGTGGTTCTTCAAGTCTTTGCTGCTAATGGAACAAGCACTTTCTTCCCTTTGCAAACTCATGTATCATATCGATAGCCTTCGTGAACGGCAACCACTACATCATGCTAAGCTAGCAGACGACGCTCCAATGCACATCCGAGTGGAGCATGGTCGACTTGGGTAGATGTAGATCACAACCCATGGTTGGCGCTATACAGGGATCGTCTAGATGAGGGACGTAGGCTATCTCAAAGACCTCTAGAGTGGTTTGGACCTAACTGGTAGTCCTCGTAGTTCTGATTCTTCTGATTCTTCCGATAGTCGTATAACTTTATTTTTATAATGTATAATGATTTATTAACTAGATTTTTTTTTTGTTTTTATTATTTTACCTATACAATAAGAAATGGAAACGTTTTTTTTATAAAAAAAACTTATACAACATAATTAAAACTAACAAAATACAAAAAAAAAAAAAAAACAAAAACAAAACCTCTACTTGCCGTATAGGGCTCTATGGGCCATAGAGAGAAAATATCTACGAGTCGTAGAGGCCTCTACGGCCCGTAGAGGTTTGGAAGTTGGTCGTATAGGCCATCTATGGGTCGTAGAGACCTCGTATCTACGGCCCGTAGAGGTCTCTACGACCCGTGGACGAGAAAAACTTTTTTCCTAAAAAAACTATTATGTTTATAAAACAACTTCAAATTTTTTTTAAAAATTGTTTTCCTACGGGTCGTATAGCTCTCTACGACCTGTAGGAGAGTATTTTTTTTAAAAAATTTGGGTTTTGTAGTTATATGTTATATATATTATTTCTAATAATGAAACCAGTGAACTGGTAGCCAAATGGTCCCCATATTTGCAGTAAGACTTGTATGTGTGTGTGTGTGTGATAATATGCCCAAGATCGAACCTGTCCCAAACGTCTTTTATTTTGTTACCTACGGGCCGTTGGTCAAAAATTTAAAACTTTCAAAACTGCCTTTATCGACAGTTTCCCCCAAATCCCCAAACCCCTCTTTTTCTTTGCGGACCCTTCTCCCACCACCACTTGGAGCCACACCTTCAACCACAACACCATCTTCCACAAACCCTTCACCATCTTCCACCCAACCTTTCACCATCTTCGACCACCAAAACTCTTTCAATCCCCACTGTCAACACCACCACTAACCACCACTACCACCACCATCAAACACATCACCATCCACCACTCCACGTCGTTAACTTCACCTTCAACATCACCATCCACCACAGGTTAGGTTTTTTTTCACTTGTTTTTCAGTTAATTTTTTTTTTCTGTTTAATTTTTTTTTCTGTTTAATTTGATTGTTTTTTCACTTCTCCTTGGTAGATTTTGTGTTAGATTGTTCAGGTTGTTTTGTGTTGTTGATTTTGTGTTAGATTAGTGATGAATTTGTTTAGGGTTTAATGTTTATGAATTTGTTTAGGGTTTAATGTTTATGATTGTTGTTCAGGTTACCCCTTTACAAACCGTCGAGTCGTTTAACTTGTTGGATAAACGACTTGCATAGAGTGTCCTCAAGTTACACAATTTTACATTGTACGGATTAGGGTTGAAGCATTTTACACGAAAAAGATATATGGGTCGTGTTCGGGTTCATCAACTCAACTTACAAATGGGAAAACCCGTCAACCCAACGCAAATGCCACCCTATATCCAGCAGAATGTGCCAAAATAAATATTAAACAAAAATTAAGTGCGAGTTTAAGATCATATGGATCATAATGATCAAAGGGATTAACTA
>JAUTDX010001425.1:0-69148 GCA_030844895.1 Ambrosia x helenae | reverse complement strand
CTAGGTGGGCAGTGAGGTCTAGCCTAGGGACTAGGCGGAATTAGGCGTTTTAGTATATTTTTATACGTATTTTATATATATACACAAATTTAGGTGTTATTTGAAAATATGTTAAGTTATACATATAATACTTAGATATATACACATAATACTAAGAAATACTTGGAAAATAAAAATAAAAAAAAACCACCGCCTAATGAACAAAACGCCTAGATCTCCGACTAGCCCCTCATTCCGATACGAACCCTCGACTAGTGCCTAGGCGCCGCCTAGGCGATTTTTACAACACTGCTTGTGAAAGGGAGGTTTGACGAACCAGTACACACTAAAGGTGAAACAAAGTGAGTGAGAACTCAAGCCTACGTGGTAGTGATGTGGCATTGAAAACGCAAAACCATAACACATGGTCTAATGATTAAAAAAACGCAGGCTGCACAAGCATAAATTTATCATAATTATTGTTATGATCATCACCAACATCACAACGGAGACCAGTAAATTAGCTATCGTCATCTAGGCTTGGATTCTCTAATATGGCGTTTACTCAAAAATGAGATACAACACTACTGTAATTAGGTTGAAAAAACGCTCGAACAGATACAAACAACCCTTTGAAATTAGCCCACATTCAATAGCAGTACTAGCCACCATCATTATTCATGGGAGAGTTGCATGGTCAAACCCTCTACTGCTCCCACAGCAGATTAATACATTCAACAATAATTAACAAAACCAACCCCTCAGTGAGAAGTAATCACTATAATAAATTGCTATGCGCCTATGCAGTAGGGGTGTAAATGATGCGAAGCGGCTCTAGAGCTACTCGGGATCGGATCGGTAAAAAGCTCGAACGAGTTGAGCCTTAACGAGCCCGCTCGAGCTTAAAATATGAGTCGTTTAATTATTGAGCCAGAGCTCGAGCTTTACATACAAAGCTCGTATAGGCTCGCAAGCCTAAAAAGGCCCAAACAAACTTCCTATTATTTTTTTCTATGTATGGAATTTTGTCCATTTGAACAAAGTTAACTTTAACCATTGGCGAAGCTTGGTTCTCAAATCGGTAGGGGCCAGACTCATATTTTTTCGATCGGTAGTGGCCGGAAGATCAAATCGGTGGGGGGCTGAACTCAACCTTAACTTAATTTACCTACGAAAATCGCAAATTTCATCACTGCGCCAAAAAACGGTAGGGGCCAGGGCCCCCTCGGGCTCTCAAAAAGCTTCGCCCTTGACTTTAACTAGTAACAACGGTGAGCCGAGCTTTGGCTCATTTATGCTATCAAAGCGAGCTCAAGCCAAACTCGAGCTCTTGGGGATTACTTTCGACCCAAGCTTGATCTCAAAATAGTGGGCTTGAACCTAGCCGAGCTCGAGCTTCATAAAATCATGATGAGCCAAGCTCGAGCCTAGTCGCTCTCGGGCTCTCGGCTAGTTTACACCACTAGTATGCAGTAAGCATCACTGCCTTGAACAACAAGACTTCCACTGATCAGTACACTCTCGTGTATACAGGAAATGTGAGCTTATTCTAGTTTGTTACTCTTAATTGTGCACTCTAATCGCCATTAACTTCAAAATAATAATAACAATAATAATTGATTGTTCATCTGAAATAAACAAAGTGTGATGAATGTGAATGAAGAAAAGCAAGGGTTTATAAGTATTTGCTTACCTTGGGAATGAGGAATGAAACTAATATCCGTGATTTGCCATTGGAGTGCTATATGAAATCAGAGGAATGCAAAAGCATGTAATAATAATGTCAACTGAAATCGTATGAACATAGTTTTGGGACCAACCACTGTATTATACGGGCCCTAACCCCTTGTTTCTATAGCCCGTTAGCCCAAGCCTAGGTAACAATGCAGGTGTTCAATTGAGTCCTTTTGATAACCTCCCACTTCCTATTTGTAGAAGACTATATATTTGATCTTTCCTTTCGAATTTGATCTCATTTTATAAACCTAACACATTTCATCTATCATTTTTTATCTTTAACTTGCTCAAAAACAATTATTTTATTATATTTTGCATTTTTATACGTTCACAATAATTTGATAAAGAATGAATAGTAGCTTTTCATATATAAAAAGTTACTGTAGCAAATTTTCAAATTATGAAAACGGGTTATAGAAATTGTGGTTCAGGTGTTGAGTGAAAAGGTATGGTTTTTAGACATTTACCTTAAGCGTGTGTTGTATGGGTAACCGTTTGGACGAGGGAATGAAATTGATCATTATCATTCTAAGATCTTGTTTGGTTACCATGTGGGAAAGAAATTAATCATTACTTTGTGTTGTTTGGTAGACAGGAAAAGACAAATAAATAAAATTGACGGTGGGTGGCGCTATTGGGTGGCGGGTGGCGACGATGAGGGTCTTGGCGATGGCTATGGGCGGTGGTGAAGGTGGCGGGTGGTGGCGGTAAGTGGCGGCAACGCCACGGGTGATAGACTTACAAATCCACATATTTATTTCCTCATTTATCCCCAATTTATTTTGTTCAAACTCTTTCTGTCACGCTACAACTTAAGGTTTTACTATTAAACTTAGTGTTAAATTTTTATTTGATAAAGCGTGCTAGTCATATTTTATTTGCATATATTGAGTCATATGTTATGTATAAAGCTATAAATATTACTATGATTTGTGGGTTTATATATAATAGATAAATAATAATTTATTCGAGCCGAGCGGACCTTTGCTCGTGCTTGGATCATTTACAAACCGAGCCGATCGGCTCATTTACAACCTAGCAGAGGATCGAGCGAGTACTTTTCAAGCATTTTACAAACGAGTGACGAGCGATTTGAATATCCCTACATATATGCTTGTTAATGCTCTTCTACAATTCCACATAAACTCATGTTATCATTAGTAGTTGCTCTCCCACCTCTAGAGTTAGTAGAGTCTAGACTACACACTAGTAATCACCATGTCTTAATATTCTATGAAACACGCATATGCGTGATTGCGTGCATATACACACCGAGTCTTATGGTAAAAAACAACCCCCCACCCACACACAAAATCATGATCCCTCTATTGAATTTTCTACATGACAGCATTTACTACTACATGAGAATATGAGATACATTCCATTTACATATGCATACTTGTTTCCCTCATCAATAAAGGACTGACTTGAGTGTTAAGTGTGATCTCCAAGCAGTGGCGATACTATGATCTTTTTTGTGGGGGGATAACCAAACTTTTACGAGGAGCGATCGGGATTTTCACCTACAAATTACCTTGTTTGTTTTCTAAGAGGGAGCGCCCACCCCCTATGGACCTACCACCTTTGACCCTAAGGATTCGGCCTCGGGGCCCCTCCAATTGGTTTTTAATGTTGTTGACAACTTTGCTATGCGCAGAGAAGACAAAGCGTGACTGATGCAACCACCAAGATAACTCCAAACAGGAAGTCTCCTCTCCTTCACTGCTGCGTGGGTCCATGTAATCACTCCGAAAACACATGTAACAATATTTATGTGGATCATCAATTCATAACCCACAGTAACTGATAGTTTTCCCTTTAACATAAACTAAACTATGTAAATCAGTAAATGTAGGTGTATTTAACTTATTTTAGCTTTTAGGGCTGTGTGGGCAAGCTTATTTGAACAGTTGTGTTATCAAAACACATATATGATACAATACTCATGAAATATTTACAGAAAATAGCAACATAACAACACGAAAGCCGTTATACCACCTAAAATATACGATCTTTCCAGCCTGTTCTCGTATCGTATCTTCTCTTCTTTAATCTCACTCTGTACTTTTGAGTACAACCTACACGACTCGAGAACCAACCCGTAGTCCTTACTCCTATCACAGCTCAAAGCTTCTTTAAGCACAAACAGACTTTTTCTTCCATTAACATGCCCACCTTCCATGTCTCCTAATTTCATACAAAGTTCGGTCAAGTTGAGGGTCGTGTGAGTCTCACTACCCTCAATATGGGTCACCCGAAACTTCAGAGTGATGATGCATTTGACTAGCTGACAAGGAATAATGTCTTTGGCGGGAACGATGGATCCAAAATGTAACAAGAAATCTTGACTTGTGGGCCAGTGTCTTTGACCGTCGATTGCACACCAACTGGATAAATTTGCAGCCTGTTTGACTTTTGAGTTGACTATTATCCAACTCAACTTGATCCCGTCACGAAGCTCTTGCCAAAGCTTACCGTCTTTTCTTTCTTGTTCGATTGAGGTAACAGGTGGCAGACCATCAGAAACAGAAAGAGTAACCTCACCTAAATAAATCGAAAATTTGTCAGCATTAGTCAAAAGTCAAAACAGTTATGTTTGACCAAAACATATATACAAGTAGATGGTAGTAATAATATATGATACCTGCATGATCATCATCTCTAGAAGCATAACTGAAAAGATCAACTCTAAAAGGACAATCAGAAAACCAACCATTGCGAACACTCGCATTAGGTATACCCCAAAGAACCTTTGAACATATAGTTTTTTCTTTATATTTTATATCCACAATCGACACAAAATCAGATGGCGAAACGCTTTCTAGTTCATCATAATCACCATAATATTCAGTTTCAGTCCATTCTTCTGGATACTCAGGGTAATCTCTCCAACTGAACTCCGGAACAGATTTATTTACGATAAGAGGAAAACAAGCTGCATAAAACTTTTTAAAGCCTCCCATTGATGATATTAAGGTTTTTACATCGTCCTGTTTTGTTGAAGGCCATGTTGAAGAGCAAACATCTTCCCATAACTTTTCTTCATTCGAGATGGCTTTAAATGCTGCGCAAGCACATGCTGCACTAGCTAGCGTTGCACCATCTAGACGTCTCAAAATATCATAACAGACGTCGCTGCTTAAACTATCCATGCTTGCAATTTATGCCACTATCACTGATTTAGTTCTTAAATCATTTGAAAAGAATGCAAGATTTTATCTGAAAATTGAATATAAATAGACGGTTAAGTGACAACAAGTACATATTCATTCAAAAATGGTCATTTTCTAAAACATATTTTCGTTTTGTAGATAGCTAGGATTTTTGTCACATGTAATCAAGCAAAAAATATCACAAAAAAAAGGGTGTGCAGTTATACCTCAATAATCATGTCAGACCAAATTATACATCTTAAGTCATGAGATACAGAGAATAATTTCGCCTATCTACTTTACCTACACATGTGATGTATCATAAATGCAAACTTGACTCACTTTCTAAGTGAATAATGTAGATATTTAAAAAGTAAATACGCGACAAAAAATGCGTATAACTAAAAGAAAATAGAAGTAAAAAGTTGGTTGCATTTATGACAATAATCAAACTTAAACGAAATACATGAAATAATTTATAATTGTGTCTTTCATCGTTACATAGGTAAAACTTCATCCATCATTGACCAACACTCATGCAATGAAATAAAACCTCTTTGATAAAAAAATAACATAAAGTTTTGATTGGTCAAGACCATATGAGCCCCACCAGATAGCGCTACCCCATACCACCCGGCCTAAGGTAATATGCTCAAATAATGATTAATTTCGTGATCATGCCAGGCTATTATGTCATGTTTAAGAGGGTGTTTGGGCCAATGATGTTGTAGCCTAGTGGTTTACAAAGGAGGTGGGAAGGTTTACCCACTTTGTGGGGTTCGTGCCCTGGGAGGTCTCAGATTCGAATCCCACTCAGAGTAGGGTTAGTCTGAAATGAGGGGCTGGACCTTAGGGGCGGCCCGGGGACCAGACCTGAAGGGTGCGGGCTTCGTTATGGGTGTGTACCGTTGGCCGTTCAAAAAAAAAAAGAGGGTGTTTGGGATTGCTTATTTAACTCCAAAAGTGTTTTTTGTCAGAATTGCTTATTAATTTATGACTTTTTGAAAAGGAGTTTCTAAAAAATGTTTGAATTAGTTTTTGTGGTGGGAAAAGTTAATAAATTGTTTTTTAAAAAGTGTTCGGTTTAGCTTACTAGTGTAAAATAACCAAAAGCCAAAAACCAGGATTTCTCGCTTCTTGAAAACAGCTTTTCCACCCTTATTGAAAAGCCAAAACAAAAGGTGATTTTAGTTTACACAAACAGCTTATTGACTTATTGGCTTTTGAAAAGGCCAAAGTCAATAAGTTGTTTTGTAACTCAATCCCAAACACCCTCTAAATAAGCAATCAAAAAAATTAAAACAAAAATAAAACCTCATAAGAGAGACAACATTTTATTTCCGACCGATTTTATTTTAGGACCACGTTAAAGATTTCATCATTAATTAAATCAAGTTTCCATAAAGTAGAAACCAAAAAGTAATTGTAATCATATAGTGCCATAAATAGAAACTTATTTGAATCTAAAAAGCTATAAAATTCGATTGGTAGAATTATTTAATGGATTACGAACAAACTTCTAGTATTCCCATGAACAACTACATAGCATTTGTGTAAACAAACAAACAATGAAATCAAAGTAGAATCAAGCATAAACATGTGTTAATCCAATAAATTACAACATAAACACACGTTCAAATCAAAATATTAACTCCAAACCCAACAATATTGTGTCTGGAAAGTGAAATAGACGAGAGATTGAGATAACACACCTCCGATGAACGCCGATGTCGTCGTTTGACCGGAATATTGGTTTGATCATAAACAGTGTTTCTTATTGCCTTCGATCAGTTGAGTGTGATGTGTGTGGGTAAATGAGTGAGTGAGTGAGTGTGTGATTTATTCTTTAGGTAAGATTTATTATTCTACGATTGATGAAAAGACGCTTTATGTATATGTAGGTGTGAATGTAGTGTGGATGTATAATGTATACCTGCTTCGCTATTTCGTGCCCTTTGTAGACGATGTTATCTAGGTAGACATACACATGACCCTCACGTGATCTATGAATGGGTAGGATTATTTTAATGAACTACATTCTTTAGTCTTACTTGCCGACTTGGTAAACATTAGGTTCATAAATCGTAAAGGAATTGAAATTGGAATTGGAATTGGAATTAAAATGTAGATTCGCTGACGTATGTTGTGGTTTAATTACAATTTCTTTTTTTTTGTAACAAACAACATAGGAAGTAGCATACATATTCCAATTTCATCCGAATTTCATTTCATTCCCGTGAAACGAACGCTATTGAGGTTTGAACCATTCAAACTCAGTATAATATTTACCTATTTAGAGGAAAATGTATGACCGATTCAGACCTATGTTAGCGAAATAAACAGTCTGAATAAACTATGTATGATTGATTCATACATATGTCCCATTAAGAGGTGAAGCAAATAGCCCAGCCCCTTAGTTACTCGCGCGTTGCCGCAAGACACCGTTAGAACTTTGCACGTATCGAAATAGAAATATTAGTGTTACCAGACAAAAACCAGTGGGGTGAGTGGGAACGTTCCAGTGGGGTGAGGGAAACCAAAAGAGCAGATTAACTGTATTTTGTGTGTGCGTGTGTATTATATAATAATAATATTAATAATAAGGGAATACATATAACTGGGGGTATTTTAGTCATTTCATAAAAACTAACCGAAAAAAATCTAACAAAGTTAGAAAATTGGACTCAGATGGTTACAAATTGAAAAACGAGGTACTCAAGTAGTTAAACATTTTGGTTTTGGATTCAACTAGTTAAAACCATCATAACACGGGGACTCAAATAGTAATTGACTCTAAGAAAACATAAAAAACTACTAAAACTACTCGTTATTGTTTTACTCGTCTTCAAATTCCTTTACGATACACTCATGTTCCCATTCAAGTATCGTTCGAAGACTAATGGGGAGGTTGCTAAAGTCCTTCATAAGAAAGTCCACGTTCCTCATTCTTATTTTAGAAACTTTTGCTTGCGCCATCATCTCGATACTGCTTGTTATTTTCTTAATCTCCGTCGAGAATTCAGTATCGGCTTCATTAACTTGTTTTTTTCCCCGGTCCCTTCCAAGTGGTCTACATGGAGACGGGTCAACAGCCTCTTCAACGTTTAGGTCTATCCCCACTTGAGCATCCGAGCTTGTAGAGGAGACGAACCCACCCGAAGAGGTAGTTTTCATCCGCTTTGAGCCTCCTTAGCTCATTTCTTCGATCGTAATTAGCTCGGCTCATTTTGAGTAATTGTGAAGAATTCTTCACAAGTAATCCTCATCCCACGTTTTCGTGGTCTTGTATTTTCGAAAAACCTCTTGATTCCATTCTTCGCAAGTAAATTTGTAGACTTTGAGATCGCTCCCACTTGCTCGCATTCGGTTACTATTCCTAATATGAATATTCGTAAACAAGTCTACATACTTTCAAATTTCGGCCCACCGGCCAGATATCATATTGGGAGAACGAGCTTCACTCCCCACTTGTTTGTAAAATATAACTCATGAATTTTAGTCCAAAACATCTTCGCCCTTTGATAGTCCGCTACATTAATAATAGAAAAAAGTTATAAAACTGTAAGGAAACAAAAATAAAATATATATAAAAAAAATAGAAAAACACTATACCGGCATGTCGATCTTCGGAAATATCAATCCGAGCACGACACAACGCTATTTTTTCTTCTTTTGTCCACGGAATCGCTACCAATTTCGGACGTGTCTCTTGCTCGGAAGTTTGGGATGTCTTTCTTGAAGTTCCACCCCTCCCGCCCTTCTTTGGTCCACATTTTTTTGGGCAGACATCTTGTTGCGTCTCTGGAACAAAATACGGAGACAAGGGTGGCATTTGGCTAAGGTTGTGGATAATTTTCGTGTTGGTATAACCGTCTTCTTGAATGAAATCTAAATTCGGTGTGTTACAACCTTCCTGATTGGTATCCATTTCGATTTGAAGACGCACTTAAAGAAATTTTTGTATGATGTTTGTAGTTGAAATGTTTGAGGGTTTGAATTTTTGGAGACTTTTATAAATGGTTTGGTTGATTTATATAGGTTTTAATTTTTTTTATTTATAAAAATAGCCGTTAGCCAACGGCTAGTTTGACCCACTAGCTCACGCGAGCACAATAGCGCCAGCTCGCTCGCGCCGTTGATCACGTATGGCTGGTGTGGTGCCCGCAAGCCACGTGGCTCGTGAGCTCACTCGCGGCCCACAATGGACACTCAACCGGTCCTTGCTAATATAATTTCATTTTCAATGAATTTTATACTGTCACGCTTCAATTGGGTCACGTAGCGGAATAAGATTTGTTACATACGTATACCTGTTTTTTATTTAAGTAATTAAGAAAGTTGGTTTTTAAATACTTATTTAGTGAATGATCATTTAAAAATGGAATATTACCACACGTCCACACATGTTTATTTTGAAATTTGTTTAGACCATGCGTAGTGGTAGGTTATTTGGGCGTTTAAAAGGCAATTTCGCGCTCCATTCGCGCCCCAAACACCGCCCCCTAGGTGCTAAATGGGCTTGAAAGGGGCAGGCACGGAATATTTCGTGGGGCAAGGGGCACTCTACATCCAATCAGGTTCCTCCACGTGTGCGTGGTGCTTTTTTATTATTATTTTTATTAATTCAATTTTAATATATTAAAAAAATACACTTTTTTGTGCCCATTTAGCGCCCCTGTCATCTAGATGGGGCGGTGTTTGGGCGTGAATTTACCCTATTTAGGTATGCTAGAGCACATGGTCACATGATAACATTGAGCATTGTCAAATTTAATACAGTAGAAAATATCTTGAGATATTTGGCAAGGTCTGAGTGTCTTATTTCCAAACCCAGAGTAGACAGATGGTGGAGTGAAAAGGACTCTTCATACATAAACATTTTTTTCATAACTGTATTGATGGTTGCCTTTTTTGAACTTTTGATAGGAAAATAATACTAAATAAATATTTATACTTCTTTGAGTAAAGTATGCTAGTATACTACGTATTTATTATATATACTAGGTTAAAACTTCGTATACAACTGTTAAGTAAATATAAGTTTATATACTAAATAAAAAAAAAAGTTGCCGATGAAGCCTGACTCAATTGGTGAAAATTGGGGGAGCTAGAGTGGAGGTCATGTGGAGGTTGAGAGTTCGATTCCTGTCAGAGCCATATTTACCACATGTGGGGGTTTCACCTGGAAGATCCCCAATCCAGATGGAATGAGTAACCAGTAAAGGCTGGCCCAGAGTGTTAACCGGAGCTCCACCGGTTACACCACTTGCCGTTCAAATAATAATAATAATACATAAATAAAAAAAAAGGTTACATCTTAAAAAAACTCATGTATTGTATGGGGTGACTAAACCCGTTTCTTACACGAGTTCAAACAATATAATAAACTTTGATGTATTATTTAGTTTTTATAATGGTTACTTTGTTTTTTATTTATTATAAGGTTATAAACTTGGGTACTATACATGTTTTAAAATATAAAAAATATAGATTTTGTGTCTTAAAACTATTATTTACTTTTCCTTCACTTTTATCTACGTCAGGACATTTGCTTAAATTCTCAGTAGGGTTGGGCTGTAAACAAACCAAACGTTCAGCGAACTGTTCGTGAAATGTTTGACGAGAAGTTCGTTTGTGTTCGTTCATTTAATAAATGAACGAACACAAACAAGAAATTATGCGTGTTTAGTTAAACAAGCAAACATGGACAAAGGCCGTGTTCGTTCATTTATGCTCGTGAACGCTCGGTAACGTTTTCATTTATATTTGTTTGTGTTTGATAGTTCATTAGGGTTTTTAACTTTTTATTTTTAATGTAAGTACTTGAAATGTCTTAGTGGTAGATTATTTAATATACAGGGGAAGGATAATTTATCACTTTGGGCGGACAATGTTCATAATGAAACTTTCGTTTAGGTAATTGGATTAGTATATGTTGGGGCGGACAATGTTCATAATGAAACTTTCGTTTTTTGTGTTCGGTTTGTTCATTAATACAAATATTCATCACTTTCTATTTATGGCACACCTAGTAACAAAAACCTTTTTGAGGTGTGCTTCTTGAAAGATTTGATAATTTGTTAACATATCTTATAACATTTGTATATGTTATCCCTCTATCATCATCTTGATGATTAGTGGACTTGTTTGTAAAAAGTAACAACAGTACAACGGATCTCGATGGTACACCAAACTTCTCCCAATTGGACTACAAACTTGCTCTAATTCTAGAACAAGAACAACTGCAAATGGAAAAAGATTTAAAGTTACACACAAACACAAACATGATAAAAATAAGTGGGCTTTATTTTGGGTTGGGCTTACATTTAATATTTGGGCTTATATATTATATATGGCTTATTAAATAATATTATTTTTATTTAATAATTAATTAGTTTACCGGTTTATTCGGTTATCCGAATAAACAAAATTAAAAAAATGTAGAATCAAACACCAAATTCATTGTTCGGATTGGTTTTCTCGGTTACGATTACGGTTCGATTTACGGTTTTTATTTGGTTTTTGGTTTTTCTCAACACCCCTACATAGAGAGACAAAGGCTAAATTCGTGCAGTCTCCCTATCTATGTAACACAAACATTACTCAACGGGGCCCGTAGAAGTTCATACCACCCACCCTTAGAGCATTCACAGTAGAGCCTCCATATTATTGTGAGAGAGACCTCCATATTATATACAGTGTGTATAAGTGGTTGTGAGTAGAGGAGATAGAGAATATATAGAGAAGTTACTGTTCATCAGTAAATTTGATATGGAACTGTTTATCCTCCATAAGTGTTTAATATTTTTGAAAGTGGTTATGAGTAGAGGAGAGAGAAAAGGTAATGATAAAAATATAGAATAAATATTATTAAATAGAAAAAAGTGAGAAAAAGTAGTGTTTTTAAAGTAATTATAGAGAAAATATGAAGAGGATACTGGGAATGCTCTTATTAACTAAAGAAAAAAGTATAGGTTAGTTTTACATTTTTATTTTTCTTATAATAATTATATTAGTCTCTCTTTTTTTTTGAACGGCTAATTTTTTGTCACTCATGGGATTTGAACCCTTCACCACTTAAAAAGGCAAAGCCTTACCTAACACTTTGATACCACTAGGCCAAGGACCCTTTGGTAATTATATTAGTCTCTCTATGCGTATAGATGGATAGAGAAAATATGGTGCGTCATACTAACATGACCCTTATTTATAGCAATCAAATAATTTTGTTACATCATGTCAGAAATCATGTGGAAGTCACGCATACTCGTGGAAAGTAGCCTGACTACACGCTATCTATCAAGGACAAAGTCAACATATATTATTCAAAGTTCATCAATTTTCTTTTTTGAACGGCGAATAAAGTTCATCAATTCAAGATTAATGTATGTCAAGTTCTTTATATTTCGAGGATAAAGGAAGTGGGGGCAAGTTAGGAGCATAGAGCATTCATATTAGCTCCTTCGTTAATAGTGTGAGTGTGATCTCTATATTATATAAGGGTATAAATGGTTGTAAATAGAGTAGAGAAAATTTTTTTAGAGAAGACACTATTCACCAGCAGATTTGAAGAAGACATTGTTCATCCTTCATAATTTTTTACTTCCTCCGTCCCAATTTAAATGTCCTAGTTCAAAAAACACACATTTTAATAAATATTTTGTTTGTATGTGGTAAAATGACAATAATATCCTTAAAAGTGGTGATTGTGTTTTGTCTTTTATGGGCAAAACTGGAAATTACATTTCTGTTTTTGGAAAGGGACATTTAATTTGAGACAAATAAAAAAAGAAAGTAAGACATTTAAATTGGGACAGAGGAAGTAATACTTTTAAAAGTGGTTGTGAGTAGAGGAGAGAGAAAAGGTAATGATAAAAGTATAAAATAAGTATTATTAAATAGAAAATGAAAGAGAAATATAGTGATTTTTAGTATAATTATAAAAATTGAGATAGTCTAATGTGAATGCTCTGAGTCAAGTGGTAAGACAGGAGAGTTGAAGGAATTGGGTTTCAAAATTCTAAATTTCATATGTTTTTTTAAAGCTCAACCAGTAAAAAAGCTCCACCTCATTTTCAACCTCTTGGAAATGGTGTTTGGATCGTGGGAGCTTTCCACACTCAAACCCACGCTCCACTCCCCTTACTCCAAGGCTAACCGGTGTGGGGGCGTTCCTCTACTTCAGCTTTTATTTTTTGTTTTTTAATAGGGTTTTTCTATTTTGTCAGTGTCATTGGAGAGACATTATTTATTCTTCGCCAGTCCAATAACCAGGCCAACGAACATTTTTGTGGGGAATATATGTTATTTCGCACCCACTCGATTTTTTAACCCAATCAACTCTACATTCTATGTTCATTTTTTCCTATTTCATTTTCAAATGACAAACCGATGTTGGATCGTGGAAGAGGAAATCACCTTAGGCACGAGTTATGTTACCACACTTGAGCAAGACGCACTACATGACGGTACAGTATAGTTTTGGAATACGGTTGTAAGTATATTCTAACAACAAACGAATAACAATTATCACAATAGAGATACCATAGCAGGAAAGTTTTTCGCTCTTCGAACGATAACTATCCGACGTTGTGGTTCGGAGAATTACGAAACACCGTTTTGCACAACAAAAATCGAGTCTTTTATACTAATGTGTGGTTTTTAATATTAATTTTATGTATTTTTAATTTTATATTATATATTTTTATGTGTTTTATGTATTATTATTTTATATGTTATTTTATTTTGTTGAATTTAAATAAAAAAACAACTTAAAGAAATTAATAAATGACTGGGTCATGATGATGTTACTTTGTTCTGTTTTCTGGGTGTTACTAAAAGGAGACAATGAGACTCCCTTTTGATGTGGCACTTAGAGGCTCCATTCTGCATCATGTTGCCTTATACTATAGGGAGTGGTGTGTAAGACCACATAGTGTGGTTATGGGGTGGAAGCCCTTTTTTCCTTCGTCATGTAGGTGTGACATAGGCGACACGTAGGCAAAGGAGGCTTTGTCCTCCACATAGGATAAGGGATGGGATGGTGATGGAGGGCAATGGGATAAAGACTAACCAATCTTTATACACCATTAAAAAAAACATAAAGGTAGGCAACGGCCGTGGGCTTTCCCACATCAAGAGGGCAACGCCTAGGGGTGAGCAAAACTGGTCCGGACCGAAAAATAACCGAGGACCGAACCGAAAAAACATCAAACCCGAACCGGGTCTGTCTAGTAGGTTCTATACCCGGTCCTGGATTTTCCTTCAATTCGGGTTCGGGTCGGGTCGGTCCAAGAACCGGGTGAAGCCAACACAAAACCGAAGAACCGAATTTTGTTAAGGTGCAGGCTCCTGTACCTCTGCTGTCTGCTACTCTGCTGCACACTGTGAACAGCCTGTTAAGGTAAATATGTTGTTAACTTTCTACATGCTGCAGAATTTTAAATCTGTTGTTAACAACTTAACATTAAAAGGCTGCTGATGGGTCAATATGGGTTGGGTTGGTACATGTTTTAGAAGGCTATTGTTAACATTAAACGGCTGCTATAATAGGTCAAATCAGTGGTTAAAAATATGTTCTTTTCTGCTTAACATTAAAAGGCTGCTGATGGGTCAATATGGGTTGGGTTGGTACATGTTTTAGAAGGCTATTGTTAACAATAAACGGCTGCTATAATAGGTCAAATCAGTGGTTAAAAATATGTTCTTTTCTGCTTAACATTAAAAGGCTGCTGATGGGTCAATATGGGTTGGGTTGGTACATGTTTTAGAAGGCTATTATACCATGAATTCAATAGTTCAATTGCCTCCTAATCACAAAACAAAGATAAGCATCATGACATGCATATATTACCTGTTAAGTAGAGAAGTGGTTGTCCCAAGTGCTCATTATCACCTTCAGCATTTTCCATTGATCAACATCTATTGAAAGTAAATTCAACATTTAATACGTATATACTCGCAATAGGCAAAAAAATTTACATCCTTGAAATATACATTTTAACTAATGACTAATGTCTAACACCTGCAAATCAGGAGGATAACAATATGAATAAAAGGTACTCTCTCACTTGATTCTTAATTATCTTGGCTAATTAACCGTCTTAGCAATGTAATCGAAGTTTGAGGCAAAAGATTTAACTATAGATTGATATCACATTATCACCTATAAACTTTGGCAAGGTAGTACAGTAGCAGGATATACATATAGTTATAAAGATCAACAAAGAACATGAACTTATTAACATTAAACATGAGGATAACAAATTAATATATTCTTAGCTTCTGCTTGCAGGATAAGAAATAGAAGATAAACAAACAGTTATAACCAAGTTGTTTGGTCGTTTTGTTTATTTGTTTCGATTCTTGGTTTATTACTTTGTTTCGTAGTTTCTTTTTTATTTCTTACTTTCTTGATACGTATGAACTACAACAACTATGAACGATCTTTTGGTTTTCTAATTTATTTCTTACAAATGTTTTAGTTTTTTACTTAGGCATTCTATCGAGCACTTGGTGTGCAAACATTTTGCATAACCAACTTAAGTAGCAAACAACACACAATCAGTCCATCACCATCCTAAATCAGCATACAAACTTAGAACATCAATCACTAACCATGAACATCCAAAATCAAGATAAAAAGTTCAAAAAATCAAACTAACCTGCAACCAAATCTCTTAAGTCTTTAGCCGTAGGAATCATCCATCATCATCAAAGACTCTTCGTTCAACCAGACATCTGAACCCTAGGTTAGTGATGAAGCAGACATCTTCGTTCAGATCTCCTTGTCAGAATAGCTTGGCCAGTCGGGTCGGGTCATGGACAGTGGACCGACTGGAACCGGCAAGTAAGGAACCGAAAACCGGACCGGGGTTTAGGGTATGATTTCGGTCCTTGATTTATCTGTTTTTCGGGTCTCGGGTCGGGTCGGGTTTGGTCGGGTCGGGTCGGGTTTGGACCTATGCTCACCCCTAGCAACGCCCGGTTGCTTTGGTGGGTGTGGGGGGTCACGGTGGCTTGGGGTTCTCCTCCTCTCACTTACCACGATGCCAACTCACAGAATCTCCACGATCAGTACATAGTGTGAATGTGGATCATCTCACGTAAAGTTTCTTCAAATCAACAAAAGTAAAGTTCAAGCCAAGGATAATATGAACAATGAAATTTAAGCTCGTAAAAATACAATGTGCCAGCAAAAGCCAACTCAAGACTCAAGGATAATGAAGCATCACGTGATCAAGTCCAAGATGAAGAATAATATACGGTAACTGATACAAAGACCAACTGAAAACTTTTAAAAGATTAACACAAAGTTTTTACTAAAAAACCAAAAAACGGGATAGATACCACAAATGGTGCATTTTCAGTGACTTACCTAATCAGATCTTTTAATGATTCAACACTTAGTGACATAGTGGTTGCCAAAGTAAACAAAAAATCATGGTTGAGTGGTTAAGTAAGTATGTCATACAACCGAATAATACAGTCAAAAGTACATCTTGTAAACTAAATCGTAGTCAGAATTATAATGTCATGAACCCATAGTTATCGATAGCGAATAGAGGTAAATAGCGACGGACTACCGATATGCTACGTAGCGATAGCGACGCTCGTAGCGCCCGCTATTTTGTAAATAGCGGTTAGGTATTAAAATATTTAAAAATATTTTTATGTACAAATTTACAATTATAAGGACCAAATGTTTATATACACAAACTAATTTTATACTTTAAATGTAAAATTTAGAAGTTTTAGGCACTATATGTATACAAATGAAAGAAAGAGGGGTTAAATGTGAAAATAGTTAAAGGTTTTAACACTTCCTGCAACACTTCTTGGCTGAAACCCTAATTTTATAGGGAGCCGTCATCTTCTTCCCACAGACCCTAATTTTATTTTCTGTTTTCTCCATGGCTGAAACCCTTCCTCGCTGTCATACACATCCAACGCTGCAATACAGGTACGTCTCACGTCTGTTCTGCCCTAATTTTTCTTGAACACGTATATGAGGTCGCTATTTGGTCAATATCGAGTCGTTATACACCTTGTAGCGCCCACCTACCGATTCACTACGTTAAACGCGATATCGGGCGCTACAATCGCTATTGACAACTATGCATGAAACTGACTAATACAGTTAAAACTTAAAAGTATATGTTGTAGACTGAATCATAGCTCAAGTTATTATGCTCTCAATAATATAAACAAATATAAAGGGTTACTCGCTTAGGAAAATCATGTCCAATTATGTTATTAACTAGTATATCTGAATAAGGGTGGTTTGTCAAGTGTCTTACATTGTGTTAGTTTTTTACTTGTATAATGTGTGGTTATTTTGGGTAATGAATAATAGTAATTTGCCGTTAAAAAAACTAGTATATCTGAAATAATAAAAGTAAAGCCAATAATAAGGGGTAGAATTTGATATTTTCTAAAAGGGTTTGTCTATTTCGACACCCTGAATACTCCTTGTATTGACCAATACGAGGAGTATTGAATTCAAAAGTTGCAAACTGATATCCTAGCAAATGTCAGACCTGAAACCTCATACTGATATACCTTGTATTAGTCAATATAAGGTATATCAGAGCCAAGTATTGGGTCTGATACTAGGCTGAGAAGTGATATCAGGGAATCTTTTACCCCTAATATACCTCATATGGATCAATATGAGGCATAACTAAAAATAGTAAATTAACTTAAACAATCCAAAAGTTAACAAAAATTAGTTATATTCATTCCGATATTGATTTTAAAAAAATTATAACTTTTTGTTATCAATATAATTTTATAAAAATCATTTCTTTTGTTTGGTTTTGAAGATGTCTGTTTTGTTTTGTTGAGTTTGATGAAGTTACAAGCTTTGTTTGACAAAAGTGTTTTTTAATCGATTGATCGTTGTATTTTAATACATTCGAAAAGAGTTTTTTTAACAAATCGATTGATCAATGTATTTCAGTGAGTTTTTTTACAAACTTTTTACCATTTATACATAAAGTTTATAAATATTTTATTTGTTTTCAAGTAAAAGTATTTTAAAACCTTATATGGTAGTATAGATCTTGAATCATATCATATCGTGTACTATCGTATAGTTTAAAACCTTATATGGAGCTTTTTGATTGGTTTGTTTTTTTTAACTTTAACACACAATTTAAATAATATAATATTATTCCTTTCACTCCCCCCTTCCCCCTTCCACTCCCCGCGGCTGGGTAGCAGGAGCAACTTTTAATTTATTATGAGCCCAAACGATGGATTCAATAAGTTCTTGCCAATAACCACGTCCACTGAATAAAACCATTAAACTAAAAGCCCATACAAAATGAGCACATAGGAAAAAAAAAGGCCATATGCGGATAATGAAGATCCATAAGACTAAATTACCTGAGATGCCTGTGCCCATAAGAAATTGCGGAGCCACCCATTAATAGTAATAGAACTCTGCGCAAAGTTTCCTCCCGTGATATGAGTTACTACTCCTTGATCGCTTATACTGCCCCAAACATCTTACTGCATTTTCCAAATGAAATGAAATATAACTAAACACGGGCCCCACAAGTGTCACATGGCGCTTCATGCCCCTCTTTCCCCCTCCACTTCGTATAGTCTTAGACCATACGTAGTGGAGGAGGGGGGAGAGGGGCGTGATGCGCCATGTGGCACTTGTGGGGACCGTGTTTGAAGAGTGAAAATTGTGGGGTGTGGAATTTGGGGGGGGGGGGGGTGAAGGGAATAATACTACCTTACCAATATATTAAAATTTCTAGAAAACAAATAGTTGAGTTTTCCTTTTTTCATTTTGGCCACCAAGTTTTTTTTTTTAGGAAATAGTGTCTTATTTCGTCCCGTAGTCTATTTTGTCTTGTAGTGTTTTTTTTTCTATTTGCACCACCTTGGAGTGGTGTTTTGGGCTTGAAAGGTTCCCCCCCCCCCACTACACACACACCCCCTCCGAACTGTCTTATGCGGTTTGGTCCTAAACTCCTAATATTACCAAATATTATATTCTGGTCTATTTTTAATATGATTGCCACTAATTATTTTCTTAACGGCAAAACATCTATCTATCTATATATATATATATATAGGCTAACAAGAGACTGGGAACACGTACAAGAAAAGTCAACAAGAAATCGGCCACAACACGGAAAGGCCACAAGACCACAGCCTGAACCGGAATGAAATTGTTATCGAAAACCGCCGCATTTTGGGCCTGCCATATTTTCCAAAACGTGGCCATAAAATCATACCGAAAATCTTCCTCCATCGTTTGCTGCCCGGGGTGTTAATTTGGGTGTTAACGAGGCTGAAAACTGACTCTAAATCTCCCGGCCACTGCACTCTGATCCACGAGAAGATGCTCCACCAAATGCTCTTCGCAAACAAGCAAGACACGAACGTATGGTTCACATCCTCGTCCCTCAAACTGCAACGGTTACATCTCACATCCTACAGAGCGACTCCACGAGCAACCAACTCCATTTTAGCAGCCACCTTTCCACTTAGCGCTCGCCACATCAAGAGATTAGCCTTCGCAGTCGCCCAAATGTTCCAATGAAACGGTTGTTCCCCATTATCTCCCACACGAGCAGCCTCAAGCTCCGAACGAACCTGTTTAACCACAAAACCCAACCCATCCGAATTGTCCCACTTCCATATGTCAGGCTCATCTTTGACAGTCACACCTTGCAGCCGATTCATAAGCTCCCCAACTTTATACCAATCCTCTTGAGACGTAGGATCCTTAGTCCAAGCCCACCCCCAATGAGTTATAACGCCCCTGAAACAAATGTTATCCGCCACAGTGGAGTTTTTATATTTGGCGTAACAGAACAAGGTGGGATATAATTCTTTCAGCGGAGCGTTGTCGAGCCACTTGTCCATCCAAAAGCGAGTCTTTTGGCCATCACCCAAGGCCACTTTAAGTTTGTTTTCCACCATAATCCCATCCTTGAGTAAATCAGCCCCAACCGTGGTGATGTTCTTCCACACTCCAGTTAAAGATCGATTCAAGGGAACAGCAAGCTGGTCGGCATTAGACAAGTGCAGTGCTTTAATAACAGAACTCCATAGTTGGTCAGGATCGTTTTTCACCCTCCACTACCATTTAGCCAACATGGCTAAATTGAAATCCCTAATGCAGACGATCCCAAGACCACCCAACTTCTTAGCTCTAGTAAGCTTTTCCCATCGAACCCATCTTAATTTGTGCCTCGTACCAACTTTGCCCCAAACAAAATCTCTTCACATAGCCTCAAGCTTTTTAACAACTCCAATGGGAGCCTTAAACATCGACAGAAAATAAGCTGGGAGGCTTCCCAAAACGGATTTAGCGAGTGTCACACGACCCGCAAAAGATAAGAGGTTTGCTCGCCAAGACGATAACCGAGAGTTAAATTTATCAAACACCGGTTTCCAATGGGCTATCCGATTCATATTTGCACATATGGGAATACCAAGGTACATAAAAGGGAATTTCCCAACACTATAATTAAGGATACGAGCCATGTCGGAGATCGCCTCGTCCTCAACACCAACCCCGAACAAAAGAGACTTATGTTTGTTGATACCCAACCTCGAGACCAGCTGTAAACACCTCAAAAAACGAGCCAGGCTGCACACATTAAACTCACTCCATTCTCCGACAAATAGAACGTCATCCGCATATCAAAGATGCGAGATAGACGGCCCACCATTCGGAGTAGAAATCACATGAAACATACCCAAAGAAACTGCCCTATTCATCCACATAACAACCACCTCCATGACCAAAATGAAAAGAAAAGGCGAGATCGGGTCGCCTTGGTGAAGACCCCGTTTGAACAAAAATTCTTTCGTAGGCGAGCCATTAACGAGAACCGAACCTCTACCCGAGACAAGGCAGCCTTTAATCCAACTGACCCAAATATCTGGAAAACCCATGAACTCCAAGGTCTTGAGAAGGCATTTCCAGTTGATAGAATCATACGCTTTTTCTGGAAGTCGACTTTGAAAATTAACAATTTTTCTTTCCTCCTGTTCTTCCAAGACAAAAGCTCACTAATGATAAGCGGGTTATCCAAGATGTTGCGCCCACCCACAAAAGCCGATTGGGTAGGAGAAATTAGAGAATTCATGTTGGGCTTTAATCTATTAGCGAGAACTTTGGCCACGATTTTGTAAATAGACCCAATCAAGGATATCGGCCTGTAATCACTTAATAAGCATTTTAATACACTAACTAGCAAAATAAGTAGATGTCATATTTTTAATAAGCACGTATCACTTGTCTACGTTACTAATTTTGTTGTGATCACATAAATCAAATGTTTAATTTTTGTTTTTCATACAGTTTGCTTTGGAACTTGGAACCGGTCTGTAAAACGAATCATTAGCTGTTTAATTTCATTATTATACGTATTATTTTCATATTTACAATACAATTATGTAAGTATATTATATTCATGAACCATTTTATTAGTTTAAATTTGTAATGTAAACTTACAAACTAGTCTTCTTAAAAAAAATAAAATGAAACCAATTCAAACTAAGAGCATTCTCATTTGGTTCCCTAAATGTATGTGAACGTGTCTATCAAATTATATGAGGTGGGTGTAAGTGGTTGTGAGTGAAGGAGAGAGAAAATATTTGGTGGAAGCAGTGTTCACCCCTATATTTAAAAAGCTACTGTTCACCCCTAAAAATATTTTAATATTTTTGAAAGTTATTGTGAGTGAGGAGAGAGAAAATTTAATGATAAAAGTATGAAAAAGTATTATTATATTAAAAAGGAGAGAGGAAATTTTAGGTGAAATAGTGATTTTTAGTGCAATTTGATGGAGGAGATTTGGTCGTTAATCCGCATATCTAGCTTGATTTGTCATTACTAGCTTGATTTGTCAATACGGAAAAGTCAAAAAGAGAAATCTCACCCACTAGAGCGAGGGGCTTATTAGCAAACGTACGAGGTCCCTTTAAGGGGGTGTTTGGGATTGATTATTTAAAACAGATTATGCGTTTTGGAAAAACAGTGGTGGAGCTGCTTATAGATTATTGCGTTTTGGTAACCTAAAAAATTGATTATCAGCGTTTTCAAAACGCAATCCAAACACTAAAAACCGATTATCTGCATTTTCAAAACACAATAAATTTAAAAATTAGATTCAAAACGCAATCCAAAACACCCTCTAAATCTTTAGCTATCTCGATTACGCGACGCGAGGAAGTTTTTCGCTATATTTAGCCACATCATACCATAAATAGCTAATAAGACCACAAATTTGTTAATGAAAAACATAGTTAAAAAATATCATATTGTTTCTTAGTATCTATTATTTAAACTAGTGGGTATTGCTGCGCGCGTTGCGCGCTCCGTCATTTGTCGGCTATAGTTTGTTATTACAAGTCTGAACATATTAGTTCGATCTAATAAAATGCATCTTAGTTTGTAAATAAGTGGAACCGATCATTAATTTAGCTTTTTTTAATTGGACTCCCACCCATCTTATTAACCAAATTACATAGACCCATATAAATAGCGAAAATACATTACATTACATTGATTTTTGCCTATTGTTTTTTTAAGACATTATATTTGAATAACGAAATTTTTTTTTAGTGAAGATCAGATGGTAATTGCTTTGTAAATGATAATATTTAAAAGAGCATTCAAACACACAACCAGCTTGTTTATAAATTAATTTTAGAGCACAAAGATTACATGGTTCAAAGGCGGTTCTGCGCAGTTTTCGCCACACCTTCACATCTCATCAATAATCACAAACAGTACACACTCATATCTCTCTCTCTTTCTCTCTCTCTCTCCCTCTCACACACCTGCAACTGGAAATACCACGGGAGCACCGATGACGATCGGGTGTTGCGGCGTTATTGCGTCACCGGTGGACACCTCTCTCTCAGTCGGTCAATCACCATTAGCATTAGCACACACTAACCCCTCTCTCGCACACGCACACACACACTCACCTGCAACCGACAACACCACCGAAACACAACCATCACCACTGACCACCTCCGACAGTGGGTTGCCGACTTGCCGTGATGACATTTTGTCACCGTCGCGGACCTCTCCCTACATCTCTCTTTTCTCTAGTCGCCTATATAGGGAGGACCAAGATTCAATATATCCTTTTATATTAGCGGTGGATTGCGACAACGGCGTCATGTCGCTTGGCAGATTCGTCTTTTTCTTACAGTTGCTTGATTTCGGATAAAAAAAGACAACGTCATCGTCTTTCTCTCCACCCCGTACGTCTTTGCTGCCTTCCATTCTACAAACCACAACTGACAGTGAACACAACCACCACATCCTTCCGCCGCGCTCCACCACTGGTCCAACGTGCCGCCGGGCCCCGACGGCAACCACGCGCCATGGTCATCACCGGAGGATATGATCGGCTGTCTCTCTCTGTGTCTATTCTCTCTCTCTCTCTATCACGTGTTAAGTATCTCTTGTATGAGTATTTATGCACGCTTCTCCTTCTTTCTATGAAACACGTGTACATACTACGTGTGCATATAGGAAAAAAAACTCTATTTGTGAAACACGTGGACATGTACGTGGGTGAATATTGGAATACCGTAGATCTTTGATGGCTGACATTAAACAAACTACTAAGACCAAAATACCCCTTAGAATACCTGTATACTACAAAGCTGACACTTTACTGTTCAAAAGGGTTTGCTTATTATTATAGTTAAATGAAATGTTCAAATCCTACATGACACTCATACAGTCATTCTCTCCTTTAAGAGTGCCATGTAGGATGCCATGTGACATTAACTAATTTTAGAAAAAAAAAGTTTAAAAACAAAATTGGATTTTTCTCTTTTAATGTTTCATCCTATAATTTTTAAATGTTAATATCTTTTATCTACGAGATTTTTTAAAGAAAAAAATTACACCATATTAACGAGCGTTTTATTATCTTTCCAAAGAGTACCATAGTGTTATATAAAAAACGGAGTAAAAAACGACTATTTTTTTGTAGGGGTATTGTTCATACAGGAAAAAAACACGTGTTCAGGTAATTCATTAATTATGTATAGGCAAGTCACTAATTATGTTCAAACCAGTAAATATGAATTCTATTTTCAACCAGAGCCGAATAGGTTAATAGAGTTATACATTGTTTTATGTTATGTATCAATATTAGTATGTTAGAGTTGCATATTTGTTTAGTCTTTAGGATATGTGTTAATATTAGAGTTACATTGGATTTCTACATTGTTTTAGGTTAGGTGTTAGCATTGGAGTTGTATCTTGTTTTAGGTTAGATATTAATATTAGAGTTATACATCAGTTTATTTTATATGTAAAATTGATGTGTCATATTAGATTTCTCAACCTTGGGACGCTCCCGATGTATAATATAGTAATTAATACATAATTAATCAAGAATAAAGCTACAATTAATAATATTTCATACTTTTTTTTGAGCGGCCAACGAAATTCACCAAGAACTCCCTTCGGAGTCCCCTCGGTCAAATCAGGACCCTTTCCACCCGACATAGCCAGACATGTAAGGGAGCTCCTGGTTTCACCAAGTCCACCAGTTCCGGGGAAAACCCGGCTATCCACCCGCTCAAAGGCACGACAATGGAATAATCGGTAAAACCCGACGCTCTAAAAAAATCAAACCCATAGCCTTTTAGTCATGGATCTTCTATCATTGAGCCTCCATACCACTCCCCCGTAAAGTTGTCAATAGGGTAATATTTTAAATTTTTAATACACACAATCATTTCTAATACATTTTAATAATACTTTTCCATATCCGTTGATTTCATTCCAACGAATAAAAACCATTCACACACTCCTTGTCTTTTCATTAAACACATCACACTTTCCAACTCAACGATTTTGACCTTTTTTACTTTCTTTCAAAACGTTCGAACACAACTCTGCAACAGAATCCAATGTCTTCTAGTTTCAGTTTTATCCAACACACCATCCTCTTCATCTTTATCTTCATCTATAACTGCAACATCGTTTATTCATCCACAGCTTTTGTAGCACCAATAACCAGAGACCCATCAACCGAACTTTACACCATCTTTATCTCCTTCAAAACCCCACTTCAACCCACTAACCTGTTACTCGATCTAGGCGGTAAGTTCACCTGGTTCGATTGCACTCCTGAGTCCTACACTTCCACAACTCATCATTACATCCCTTGTGGAACAAGTCTATGTATTTCACTTACATCACTCGCTTGCTCCAACTGTTTCCGACAGTCTGGTCCTGGTTGTCATAATAATTCATGTGCTTTGTTCCCTGAGAACCCTGTTATTAAGAACAGTGTTCTGGCTCAGGCTTTGGTTGACTCGGTTGCGTTGACTGTTACTAATGGTCGGAACCCTGTTGGTCAGTTGGGTTTGGTTCCGAATTTTGTGGGGTCGTGTTCGGATAATTCGTTGCTTCGTGGGTTGCCTGATGGGGTCTCTGGATTGGCTGGTTTGGGTCGGTCTAATTATTCGCTACCGGCGCAGGTTAGTTGGTTGCCCTGTCTTGTTTCTGGTATTTGTATTTACGCTGTTTGAGGTTAAAGGTAGTGTGTAAAGTCTTATTGTTGTTTACTTTGCATTACTTTAACGGACACTTTTGACTCTGGCCAGCACTTAGAAAAGTATTTTGTCTGATCTAACTGTTTGTTTGTTTTTAGGAAGGTTAGTGCTAATCAAATGTATTGAAAACCAAAATGGCAGTTGATGTTGTTGGAATAATGTGGATTAAGGGGCTGTTTGGTAAACCTCTTAATGAGGCTCTGAACCATTCAACGCTGAATGATTCAGCATTCAGCGCGTTTTTTTCAGCTTCTGAATGGAATAGTTAAGGCTGAACCATTAAGCACTGAACTAGGCTGAACATTAATGAGACTCTCCTACCAATGTGGGACAAGAAAATTAACCATTAAGAGGTCCAACTTAATGATTCAGCGCTTAACCATTCAGACATCTTAACGATTCAACACTTAATCAACCAAACAACCCCTAAGATAAACATGGGCTTATTTGAGAAGATAAAGATGATTAGGAGGATACTTATAGGTTAAGTGTTTATATTTATACAAAGTTTGAGTTGGTTAAGTATTAGTTTATGTCTAAAGGCTTTAGTATAAATATAGGATACACTATTATTTGTGGAGTTTATAATAATAAAAATGTCGAAGCCTGGTGTTGGTATCTATGGATGACAAGGACGGGGTATATGTCGGGTATGGCTAATCCTATTGATGGTTGCAATATCTTGTTCCATGCCCGGCCATTAAGCTTTGGGTATACCTGTTAGTGTTATAAAAAAACATATTAGTGTTTTAAAAAATATCCGTTGGGATTTTCATGTAATTGTAATTGAAATATCTAAAAATGTAAATATATTATAATGGTAATTTTAAAAAATAATTTTGTATGTCATAACATATAGATATCAATAATGCCATCAAAATATATATTCTATAGGAAAAGTTTATTTTTCAAATAGTGAAACATTACTTAACAATAGTTAAGTCAAAATAAATATAAAATTTAATAGTTTTCGCTTATTTGTTTCGGGCAAATGGGTATATAGTTTGGGTAATAGAGGAGGGTATTACCTAATCCCATACCCGCAAAATGTTTTTGTTTTTCAATTTCATATCTGCCGGGGTATACCCGTCAGGCTCTGTTATTTTTTTTTTTTCGCCATCCTAACATCCTTAAATTACTTGTGTTTGCGTTTATTGATTATGGGCCAACATATGTAACCACATTAGTGATTCATATAAATCGACCGGTCATAAAAAGGGGAGGGAAGCATAAACGATTTAGCAAGCCAAGTTATCGGACTTGAAGTTAAACGACCTCTCGGCTAAGATCGAAACTCTTAATGTGTTGAACTAATTTGAGCTCGAGTCATCTTGTTTATTTTGAAAATATTCTAATTGGATAAATACACCAACAAAAAATAATATTCCTTCACATATGGATTAGATGTAACACAACATAGATGGAGGAGCTGTTTTTATCCATAAAGGTTGTACTTTTTAAATGGCCTACTTAGTAGCGAAGCTTGGTTCTCGAATCAAAGGGGGCCGGACTCAATTTTTTTGGATCGGTAGTGGCCGGAAGATCAAATCGGCGGGGGCCGGACTCAACCCGGAGTCAATTTACCTACGTAAATCGCAAATTTCTACCACCGCGCTAGAAAACAGGGCGGCCGGGGCACCCCCTGGCCCTTTAAATCCTACGCCCCTGGGCCTACTTAGCATTTTAACTTTAGCGAGTCCAACGAGTGAGTTCACCTGGTCTCAAATTTTAAATGAGATAGCTTGGCTCGGCTTATTTATATATGAGCCGATTTCGATTAAACTTTTTTCAAATGAGTTTCAAGTTGGAAGCTATTTTAACAGCCATAGTTTCAAACTGATTTAAGTCGTTAACTCAAAACCAACTGATTTTATTTAAGTCCAATCCACTAGCTCTTGGTTTTAACTTTTAACTATTTGAACGACCATTAATATTTTCAAAACATATTACATGTTTCCAAACTTTGTTTCATTTAGATTGATGTTTAACTTCAACAAAAATAACGTTTAGTTACTCCTGGTGCAGGTTAGTAGTGTCTATGCTACACCCAACATATTTGCACTATGCCTTCCTGGTGTGTCAAGTGCATCATCCGGTGCAGCCTTCTTCAACACAGGCGGCCCATACTATTTCTTACCGGGCATTGACCTCTCTAGTCACCTTATTTACACTCCACTCATTCTAAATCCGGTCGGATTCACCATCATAACCTACTATGGCCACCCTTCGGACGAGTACTTCATCAATGTCACTTCCGTCAACATCAATGGCAAGCCAGTGGAGTTCAACCGCTCCCTATTAACAATAGATGACAACGGTTTTGGAGGAACCAGATTGAGCACTGTCACTCCTTACACAACATTAGAGACTTCTATCTACAACGCCTTTGTTCAAGTGTTTGTAAATGAGTCTGCTGCGCTTAATTTAACAGTAACGGGTCCTGTGAGTCCATTTGAAGTGTGTTATGCAGCGAGTGATGTTTATAGCACGCGTTTAGGGCCTGCATTCCCAGTTATTGATCTTGTGATGCATAGTGAAGACGTGTTTTGGAGAATAGCTGGAGCGAATTCGATGGTGAGTGTTGCAAGGGAAGATGAAGAGGGAGGAGACGTGTGGTGCTTGGGGTTTGTTGATGGTGGTGAGAAGCCGCGGAGTTCTGTGGTGATTGGAGGGCATCAGATGGAGGATAATTTGTTGCAGTTTGACCTCGTGTCGATGAGATTAGGGTTCACTTCATCTGTTTTGGTGCATGACACAAACTGTGCAAGCTTCAACTTTACTGATGATCCTGGTGTCTGACAAGTAACAACTTCAATATGAAATATGTGTATTGTTTTTTTGATGTTTGTTATTACTCATTAGGTTAGCTTCATTTATGTTTCGTTCTTTCGATCAAAATGATCGAACTTGAACACCAAGATGTTTGTTATAACACAGGCAATTCAAATGCAAAATCTGCAGCAAAGAGTTGCAGGGAAGAAAGGTTGATATATATGACTTGATGGATCAATTACTTTGTGTATAACTTATAAACTACTTAACGATTAGATAATTCCACGTAACAAATTTCTTGTAGACATTTTATCAAACACTTAATGTGCGGTCTTCTAGTTACTACCGCTGGTGTCAAAATTTGCAACATTTAATTCAAATACACCGACTTTGGCAACGTCATTTGTAGTCAGTAGAGGATCATTAGAAAAGAAAGATTAGCAATTGAGGATGTATAATATGGAAGGAAAACTCTCACAGCAACATACTGATTACACATGTTTTGGGTATGCTATTACAACCATTTTATATAACAGATCAATTATAAAAAAGTTCCATTTAAGCTGAAGTTATTGGCCGTTTAATTGTAAGTCACTAAGATTATGATAAATTTCATGCGGAAGCGGTTTTCGTATTTGGGTTGGGTTTGTTGGTTTGACCTTGCGGCCGGAGGCCGCTTGGTTTCTAGCCAACGACTCTCAAAATGGCTAGGTGGATATTTGTATAAGAATTATAGAGATAGGATATAGAGATGGAAAAAGTGTTTTTCTTATTAATGTTTGGTGCAATTACAATGGAATGAGATGCTACAATTTATAGGAAATACAAGTCCAAGAGAAAAGGAAATGAGCTAATCATTGGGGCATAATCTAAGGTGCTTGTCTTGAGGCAAAAATCATGGAGGCACATATCTTGGCATAATGGATTGAGGATCAAGGTGGAGGGAACATGGAAAATATTTTATCTCCAATACTCCCCCTCAAGTTGGAGCGTGAAGGTTACGAACGCCCAACTTGCCAAGTGATATTTCTTCATTTTCGAACACTCCCCCTCAAGTTGGAGTGATTACTTTTCTTGCGGGGTTCAAATAACCCTACTTTTATTTTTCTTGCGGGCTCAAATAAACCGACTTTTCCTTTTTTTTGCGAGTTTAAAAAAAACCCGACTTTTCTTCTCTTGCGGGTTTTTAAAAAACCCGACTTTTTGCGAGTTTAAACCCGACTTTTCTTCTCTTGCGGGTTTTTAAAAAACCCGACTTTTTGCGAGTTTAAACCCGACTTTTCTTTCTCTTGAGGATAATTGATCTTCGTTCTTCTCCATCTTGTTTTCACCCGTCATTGCCTCCCTTTTTTTTATTCACCTCCTTTCAAAAGGTAAGGAAAAAAATTTTTGGTCTTTCCTCTCATAACCCAAGACTTAGAATTTTTTTTTTTTTTTTTTTAAATCATCCACCCCAAGATTCTACTTTATTTGCTTACCAAAGACAGTGGGCTTGTAATGTTCCACACCACTTTTTCTTTTATTTTCCCTTAAAATGGAAACCATTCTAAAACGTACAGGTCTAGAAAAGGAATAATAATTTTTTTTTTTTTTTTTTTTTTTGGTATTGGGGTTTTGGAAATGAAAATAAGTGGGCATGAGAATGGTTAAAATAGAAAAAAAGGAGGAAAGAAAATTGCTGTTGTAGAAAACAAGGCGTTTTGATGTTTTTATCCAAACCCATAACGATCTTTTTAATTTCACCTGCTTGAGAAAACAATTCATAAAATTGCTCTTCAGTAGTGTAGAAAGACATGTTGCCAATGTAGACGGTGGTTGAAGCTTGGAGTGCATGCTCATATTCTTCTTTTGTTCCTGGAAACCTTCTATCACGATATGCCGAAATCTTGTTTGGATCCTTGAACAGCAGGGCCATGGCACCTTTTCGGATGAGTGGTCGGTGAAGATGATAAAAGAGCGGCGTTTGCAACCGGAACAAACGGACAGTGGTGGTGGTTCCACTGAATAGGTTGGTTTGATTTTGGAATATATATTTTGGGTTTTTTTTTTTTTTTTTAGAACTTCTTTGATGAGCAGATTGTTCCAAAGATCAGAAACACTGCTCTGATACCATGATAAATTTCATGCGGAAGCGGTTTTCGTATTTGGGTTGGGTTTGTTGGTTTGACCTTGCGGCCGGAGGCCGCTTGGTTTCTAGCCAACGACTCTCAAAATGGCTAGGTGGGTATTTGTATAAGAATTATAGAGATAGGATATATGGGTATTTGTATAAGAATTATAGAGATAGGATATAGAGATGGAAAAAGTGTTTTTCTTATTAATGTTTGGTGCAATTACAATGGAATGAGATGCTACAATTTATAGGAAATACAAGTCCAAGAGAAAAGGAAATGAGCTAATCATTGGGGCATAATCTAAGGTGCTTGTCTTGAGGCAAAAATCATGGAGGCACATATCTTGGCATAATGGATTGAGGATCAAGGTGGAGGGAACATGGAAAATATTTTATCTCCAATAGATTACTCGTATTTGCAGAATGACAGGTCGACCGAAAACACGAATTCAATGATACGTGTAGATATAATAGTAAGTTTGTTTAATGTTTTCTGGGTTGCCGGTTCAAAAAATGCATAAAAAACTTATTTAATAAGTCCGCCCAGTGGTAAGAGGCAAACCTCTTTGGAGAAAGACTCAGGATTAAATCCTGGGCAAGGTGAAAATAAAGATAAATTAGCTGTTAAAAAAAAAAAAAAAAGTCCAAAGACGGCCTTTAACTTGAATCACGGTGTTCACACATGACATTTACTATATCATATTATTCATATTACAACATTCAAAAATAGTATGTGTATCCAATTCCATTATGTAATCACACACTTCAAAATAGAATGTGTTTTCTTAACATACCAGAAACATCATATAATTAGCCATAGTTAGCCGGCAATCAGTTTTGAAACTCACACACTCACTAATTTTACGGCGGTTCATCAGAAACCGCTAACCACAACCGTCACCATTAGTTGTTTTGCACATCAAGCATCTATATAACAACCAATAACCTTCTCATCAATCAAACACCCATCAATGTCTCCCTTAATCTTCTTACTCTTTCTATTCATATCTCCTGCCTTTTCAGCCTTTGTTGCCCCCATCACTAAACACCATGTCCACAACACCCCATTTTACACTCTAAAACTTCAACTCAAAAACCCCTCTTGAGCCAACTTATTTGCTTCTTCACGTAGGCGCCACCTTTACCGAGGTCAATTGCCATCGCAACTACACCTCCACCACCTCCCGACCCGTCCCATGCAACTCCTCTCTTTGCCACTCCCTCCAATCCAACCAACTCATCACTAAAAAATGCGATATCAACACAAAAGCCGCGGCTGGTCACACTGGTAATTGTTTAATTTCAAATCATAACTCGTTCGCCCTGGTCGACTCACTCGCCTTACCAACAACTGATGGACGTAACCCGGGTCAACTCACTACGTTCCCCAAGTTTGTATTCACTTGCTCTGATGTATCCTCACGGTTACTAAAAGGCCGGGCTAAGAAAGTGGTAACCGGTGTAGCCGGTTTAGGATTGTCTAATTATTCACTCCCCGCGCAGGTTAGCGCCAACTCGTCAGTTTTTTCGCTATGCATTTCTGGCTCGCCTTCGGCTCCAGGAGTAGCGTTTTTCGGCCTTGAAAAACCATATTATTTCTTTCCGGGAATTGACTTCTCGAAACATCTTTACTACACACCTTTATTGCCATATCATGCAGTAATCACTAACAGAAAAACCGAAACCAAACCGTTAACTGACGGTTATTACATCAAGGTCAAATCAATCAACATTAACGGAAAACCGATCAAGATAAACCAAAACTTAACAATGATCAGCACAATTCACCCGTACACCATGTTAGAAAGATCAATTTTCAGAGCAGTAACCGCAGCGTTTAGAAAAGAATCAAGAACCATGAAGCTAAGATTAATTAAGCCAGTGAAGCCATTTCGGTTATGTTACGAAGCAGAAGATCTTTTAGAAACGCATTTGGGTCCAAACGTGCCACAGATTGATCTTATGATGCAAAACGACGTAGTTTGGAGGGTTTTCGGGAAGAATTCGATGGTGAGGATTGTGGACGAGGGTTTGGATGCATGGTGCTTAGCGGTGGTTGAAGGCGGTGTTGGATCGGTTCCGGCGATGGTGATCGGAGGGCATCAGTTGGAGGATAATCTGCTTCAGTTTGATCTAGGAAGGAAAACGTTAGGATTTAGCTCTACTCTTTTGCAATACAAGACAGTGTGTGGTAATTTTAATTTTAGCACTAATATTGCTATCAAGATCTAGTAGCTTTTTATGTAGCACTAATATTGGGGTTGGTGGCCCAATGGTAGAAGCAAAGCTTCTAGGAACACCTAAGGGGGAGGTTATGGGTTCAAGTCCCACAAGGAGAAGGAAATTTGCCGTTCAAAAAAAAAAGCAATTATTTGTTTTTTAAGAATTTATACAAAGTGCAGATCTTGTAAACTCAAACTTTATCTGTTTAATTTGTAAGTTTATGTTTGTATACGAGTTTCTAGTCAATAAAGTTCGCAATTGAAGTTAACATAATAACATATTGCAAAAACTTACAAAAACTAGGTGGTTTCCTAGTTGCGCGTTGGGCAACCTTTGAGTAGGTGTATGACCAAATAGAATTTGAGAAGCAACCTTTTCCAAGGTCATATCTTCTATAAGTCATTTAAAAAAAGATCGAACGATTTAAAGAACAAACACATACAATCACGACATGATCATGCCTCCCAATTTCTAAATAAAACAAAATGACTCCATTACACAACATTTAGAAAATGGCTGGTAATACACATGTTTTACAAAATTTGAGAAGTGCACTTCTCTTTAAAACAATTAGAGAAACGACCCAAACACCAATATTTACATATCTATAAATTGTTTACCGGCATGTTAATCAGAAAAGAATTATTCGTGTAGACAAGACGATTCTTTTACCACAACAGCCGCCTGCTGAGAAGGCCACCTGTCTCTTCCCCTTGAAAGCCTAGGAACGATCCATGATTTTGCCATACATAGTCGCAATCAAATATATTAGTACATTAATCACAAAAGGATATAGCAACACTTCCGATATTTGATACATCAAAAACCTCATACTGAATCAAACGCTAAACAAGTAAACATCTTTAAATTGAAAATTATAAGGAAAACTTCTTGAAACCAAGAGATAAGTGATATTTGCTATATTTTTCCTATCAAAATCTAAACTTGTACCTATGTTTTGTTGTTTTTATCCCCCTCTCTCATTCTGTCTCTCTCAAACCCCCAAATCACACTTTTTTATCAACATGTATGCTTGATTCATCAACAAAAGCTGTATAACATAATTCTATTTCACAACCACATATAAAAATACCGAGGTTAGTTAGCATTATACCTTTTCGAATGGCGAAACAAATTGATGGACCGCAGTTACTCGATCTCCTAGTTTTTGTTTCTGAACCTGAAAAACCAAGGACAATTCTATCCTTAAAGAGTTTTTATTTACACATATTTATCCTTAAGAGTTTTTATTTACACATATTTATCCTTAAGAGTTTTTATTTACACATATTTATCCTTAAGAGTTTTTATTTACAAAGTCAACTCTTAGGTGGTCTCATTTCATCTTTTTTATTTTCTCAGGTTCTTGCATAAAGTGGCTCAATTTATACCACCACCATTGGAATCATACTGTACAGTGACTACAGTCACATCATCAGTCCATATTTCGTCATCATAGTGAAGTCCATAATCGATCTCTTAACACGATAAATGAATCAAAATTGCAAATTATACCTCTATATATTTGACGAACCACCGGCTGTGAGCACGCTATGAACCACATTACAGTAACCTATTTCATTACATTTCTTTAAAACGCTACACATGAAAACAATAACAACCAATTTAAGCTAAATAATACGGAAAACTGAAATAAAGAACACTAAACAAAATACTTAAACAATACCGAATATTCAAAACAAACAGATTACTTAGATCTCTGCCTCATCTTTCAACGATTCCTCTTCAACCTCATTGTCTTCTTCTTCCACAAAAACATCAAAAAGTAAACAATTTAATTGTAGAGTGTAGACAAATTACTAACATGAATATAAATAGAGATTATATTGAGACTGAATAACAACTCGGATAATGAAAAACATACCTTTGCATGACAGAAACACACAACTGGAACCATAGCAACCGCTTCAGTTATGGTGTAATCATCGACTAATCCACCTTCGATTTGCAAATCCCATCCAATCATCACTACTCAAAACTTTGCATGACAACACAGCTATACACGTCAACCGGTTGTGATGTAGTCACGCCATCACGGTTGACGATCACAAGCCGCGTCATCATTGCCCACAACATTTCGGGTTCTTAAGTCAAATAGATGCATATATATTGGTTGAGAGGCTCAGATAAGCCGAAAAGGCTACACGTCGACTGGTTACCATATGAACCTACGCATAAGTTTTTTATTACCAAAGGTAACAGTGATGAAACTGCCACACATATAACACATTCGTATATACTGAAGGCGAACTCATCTTTAATTCCGTATCTTTACCACCTCCTTCAAAGGTAAAGCAGACACAACAACACCCAAACCAATTGCAGCACACCAAACACAAAAAGACTGTTCCTTTTTCTTTGTTTTTAAAAATTCGATTACAAAAAAAATGACCCAAAACGGCTCTTTCAAGGATTCGAACCGGAGCACCAAATCACAGACAACAACAACCAAACCAACTGTACCACACCAGCCTTTGTTACCAATATCAAAGCCATTAGTATATAACAACTTCTCAAAATGTAGGGGGCACAATTCATGGACATTCACAACTAAACATATAGGATAATTCTTCAATCTCGAAAATAATCGAGTGTAACAAAGGTTCGTAGGTGATGTATATGCATCAGCCAGTTACAAACCTAAACCACTTGAATTTCTTTGCATGAATTTATGTTTAATTAATCGCCCGCTTGTTACATGTGTGGTAACCATTTAGTAAACATGGCATTCATCTACAAAGGAGTTTGATAGTGATTTAGGCTCAGATTTGCCTATGATAATGCAATTTGCTGCAATAGAGGTTGTAGGTGTGTAAACAACCCACCATCCTCAACTATTGCCGGGCCAAATTGCAAGGCATAAGGGTCATCATCACAGCCTCTTTACCAAACAAACCCAACAAAAGTTCTAAGACTTATATAATCTTAAAAAGGCATTCAATGTTACTTAGAGAAGTAATGAAATTGTACATAAAAGTTAGGCAAAAGGTGGGTGGGGCTCACGTTGCATTTGCAAAGCTGGCCCGCTGACGGTCTTAAGGCATGGCACGGGTGACAACCTCGCAGCTATATGCAACGGGTTATCTCCATTAGGATTAACGGTTGCTGCAAATACCTTATGCCCTGTCATTTGGTACACAAGATTGAACACTTTCTTGACGATAAAAAATTCATTAGATATATACAATTGTAGACGGAGGTATTTTGTAAATTACTAAATCTAACCAACCCCTGCATCCTCAAAGTAGTTCCCACCTTTCTCTTTTGATTTGTCTCAAGATAGATGTCCACTTTTAAAAATGGATAGTTATAACATACTAACCTAATTACTGTTGACATTAAACTTGCAGATTCTTAAGTGAATTGGTTAGTGTTGTCTTAGTAACTCTTATCTTATCTAATTAATATTTACTTACCTTAAAAGGGGAAAAAATCAAACCATACCATAATGTTCAGATTAATCAAGCATTTAAACTAAAGACTTTTAAGTTTATAACCAAAGCTAAAATATACCTAAATAAAAGAATGCAAAGCATGAAAACCTGCTTGGTTGCAATTTGGTGCTCGTAGTGCTCCATTGCTAGATCGAGCTCTCTTTTGGCTTTGTTGTTCACTTACCCAAACGGTTCAACACCTAACTGTAGTATCCTGTTTTCAGAATATTATATCCAAGTGAATTGTTTGACACATTCAAAGATTAAATTGCACTTAGGAGTATAAAAAAAACACAAACTGTATGCGAATAAAACCGTTGACATCTCGAGAAGTAGAAACAATTTCTATAGCAACTTCTATACATCTGCAGTAGCACTCGCTTAAGCATGCATCTTCATCAAGGTTTATCAATATCTGATAAGAATATAAGAATCTAAACAATTTGGCTGTTAAAAAACTATCATTCCAAAAAGTTGGTTTAAATTCAAATCAAAGTATCACAAAGATAAAAAAAAACATATCATGTTCATCAAATGTTCCAAACAACCTAAGTTTATCAGATCTCTTTGGTATGTTGAAACAAAAAAAAAACTATGGGATTTTAAACAAAAGCAATATCGGCATTCAACATTCATCCACAGAGCAATATGACTTGTTGCCTATAGAGAAGGAGTTGCCTCTAAAGTTGACAAAAGAATGAAGATGACGGTTCCTGTGACTCGTCATCTCCAATAGGGAAACAAAAACCACTCATCAAAATCACTTGTGGAACCCTGGAGATCACATGTGACTTGTAGACTTCATCATGAATATCATCCATCATTTATAAGATATCATACTTTCCTAATAATGTTTAATTTTAAAGTAGTATTTTGTAAAGAAATTATTGCAGAATCCAGCCTAATGAAATAAAATAACTTTCTACTAAATTAAATTATTTCAAATAACATGTAGCCATTTGACACGAACAGAATTTCATCAAATGAACACGGAATGCGGATTGAATATTTCAACACTAAAAAATTATGAAAAGCATAAGTATTCATTGCTACAAACCAAGATCATAACATACTGTAAAAAACAAAAACAAAAAACCACAGCTACACGGTTAAACTAAATATGATTGTTTATAACTAAATATGATTGTTTATACTAAACATCAAAGCTTGAATATGATTAGTATATCATATAAACATATCTCTCTTTTTTATTTCTATTATTCAGAAAATAAACATTAATAATATCATACAAACCATATATAGCAATCAATATATAAGGTTATGTGTGCAACAATATTGCTTATTTTTTAAAGATGTGGAATAATAAGAACAAAAATAATTAGGTGAAGCATAAGATGATGGCATACCCACGTAAGAAAGCAAACATAGGTGAAGGCCCCCGTCATCACACCACCTCTATGCTCCGCCAAAGGAAAATCCCCTGTATTCCCACAAAGAAACAAAAACAGAATTAATCAAGATCAGGTGCCCAGTCTCAGAGATGGGGAAAGAAATGTTATATATAACAAAAAATAACATTCATCTCTCGACGTTGGCGGTGGCGGCTTGCATGTAGGATATGAAATATAAAAATGGAGGATCTACAGAATGTTTTTTAGGTCAATAATAATAATAATCTTTATGCGGCCATATTACCGAGGTCGGTTGAATATTGTTTGTGTTCTTCAGTTGACCTAAAAAATGTTTACCGGATTTTGGCCGGAATCCGACCGGATCAAGCCGCCATCTGTACCACCACCAACAACATCTGCTCCTACAACCATCTATTTGTGACGGTAGAGAGAAACTCAGGAAAGGAGAAGAAATAGAGAGAGAGAATGAGAGAGAAATTAGAGAGAGAGAGTGGGCTTTGGATTTGTGTGTAGACAGAAATGGAAAAGCAGGGGTAATGACACGTTTTGGAGATGATGATGACAAATCAAGAACCGCCTAAAATACCTTAGAGCACTCACCTCCATACTAATATACTAATGTGAGGGAGCCTCTATATTATATAGAGTGAGTATAAGTGGTTGTGAGTAGAGGAGAGAGAAAATATATAGATGAGACACTGTTCATCAGTAAATTTAGAGGTGACACTGTTCACACTCCATAATTTTTTAATATTTTTAAAAGTGGTTGTAAGTAGAGGAGGGAGAAAAGGTAATGATAAAAGTATAAAATAAATATTATTAAATAGAAAAAGAGAGAGAAAGATAGTGATTTTTAGTGTAATTATAGAGATGAAGATGGATGATTTACTGTGAATGCTCTTATAACATTCTGCCAACAAAACACAAAATGCGCATAAATCAAATGTGGAAGTTACTAAAAAGCCCATCTACTGTTCAAATCAATTCAATTATTAATAGTATAATATATATATATATATATATATATATAATGAAACGTAACTTTTTTTTCTTTTTTTTTTTAAATTTCAGAAATGATCTATGTTCACAACTCACAAGCTTCATATTATAACCAATTCCAGCTAACTTCCGAACTTTTTGGTTTTTGTTTGTTGTATTAGACAGCAAAGTAATTAAAGGTTCCACCATGTAGTATTAGAGGGTATTTTACGTAAATAATCGAATCATTTGCAGAAATAAGTTAGTTATTATTGTAGAAAGCGCGATTGGTAGGCGTTGTAGGAAAAAAGCAAAAATGGTGATGTAGCTGAATGAATCAGCGACTTCTCCTTCCTAAATAACACCAATCATTTTTATTCCGTTCGTGTAAGTGTTTGTCCCAGAAGCCGATGATTGAATCAGTTGCATCACCTCTGAAGCCGCTGACCGAAAATGAGGCATCACTGAACAATCATTTATATTCTGTGTCGTGGAAGTGTTTGTCCCAGAAGCCTCTGATTGAATCAGCTGCATCACCTCTGTAGCCGCTGACCGAAAATAAGGCATCACTGAAGTCGCTGTATGGTTGTAAGGCTTTGGTGATGTCGCTGTTTCGTAGTGAGGCATCATCCAGAAGTCGCCGATTGGTACAGAGGCTTCTGATTCAATTCTGAATTGATTCTTGGTTTGAGCCAAGAAGAGACATTACCCACCAAAATTTTGACCACAGACACTCCATTGCATGGCTTTGGTTTAATAAAAAAAATTGTTAGATATGTAGATGATAAGATGGTAAATAGTAAATGTGTAAGATTGTGTAAGATTATCATCTTTAAGATGTTATAAATTGGAGGTAGTGGTGAAAAATTTTAACCATCCACCACACTTTAAACTTAACAATCTTGTTGTTTTTAACAATAACACAATCACTATCAGAATCATCACAAAGCTTTAATTCATCACAAATCCTACCACCATGAATCAAAATCTAAATTTAAACCCTAGTCCCCTAAATAATGATGTCTTGTACGTACGTGATGGACATCGGGCTTTTCACAGTTTCGTAAATGAAGAAAACTTTAATGAGCCCCTCAATGTTAAACGTAGTGATAGAAACATATGGGTGGTACTTCGTAAAAACCTTGTGGTAGGACGGGTTCGTAACCTTATTGATGCTGCAGGGCTTGGTGGCATTGTAGATTATGGTTATCGATATGTTGACCACTCCCTAATAACCGCTTTGGTGGAAGGATGGAGGCCCGAAACTCACACGTTCCATCTACCAATAGGTGAAGCTACTGTCACCTTACAAGATGTTAACGTGTTGTGGGGGTTACCTATCGAGGGTAATGTTGTGTCCGGAACAGATGACACAATGTCAACTGTCGAGGCAATAGGGTGGTGCCAAAACTTGTTAGGTGTTACCCCTGGAGAGGACCAAATGATAGGCAAATGTGTTTTTAGTAGTGTTATTATTAATGAATTAAAAAAACCGTTTGTTGAAGCTGAGGCTGCGGATGAATAGTGCATTAGACATGCGCGTTTAATAATTTTTTATCTGATCGGTTCCACGTTGTTCCGTGCTAATTCCAACAGCAGAATAAATGTTTTTTATTTAAAATTTTTACAAGACCTAAACTTAACAGGATCTTATAGTTGGGGGAGTGCAGTTCTAGCTTGCCTTTATAGGCGGCTTTGTGATGCGACCCATCCGGATGCAAGAGGTGTGACCGGGCCCATCTTCATCCTTCAAATGTGGGCCTGGGAGAGGATTCGGTGTCTGGCACCACAACTACCCAACTCTCAGTTTGATTATACTTGTCTGCCAGCGGCTCGGTATATCAGAGCCTAAATAAATCTAATGTGTTTGTCTTTTCAAATATATTTTTTACTGAACACGTTTTTAAATAGTTAATTTTGTAGGTGGCAACAGGGCAAACTGAACTTTTCAGATGTAGCTACACATTGCCTGAGGACATATCGTTCTCAGCTACAATCTTTAAATGAAAACATGGTAAGTTTGTTAATCTCATGTTAATAATTAATTTTTGTTTTTTTGTAATAGACTTTTTTTGTGTTGTGTAACTTAAGTGTTTATTTATTTGTTTATAGTTCAACTGGACCCGTACACCATGGCTTTGTGTGAACTGCAAGTTATCTGCACAAGCGGTAGAGATAGCTGGAGGAGTTGCTGCCCTTTGATATGCTTTGAGATTGTTGAGCATCATTTTTCTCAACGGGTTATGAGGCAATTCTTATTGTTTGGCTATGTAAGTGCATAATCGCTGGCTTAAGACTATTCCCATCAACAATCTTGCTTAGGATCGTTTGTGGAAATAATAATATAAAACTCAAAAGATTGCAATCTAACCCACAATCAGGTTGTGGTGGCAACCATGGTTGCAACCTAAATAAACCCTCACTAACTTAATTACTTAAATAACTTATAATACTCAAGTTTAAAAAAAAAACTTAATACACTGCATTTCTTAATTTTTTTTTTTGTGAACATCCTGATATAAATTTTATTAAAAACCGAGTTCGTTTAAAAAAATTATTTTTAGGTTGAGTTGGGTTGTGAATGTGTGTTAGAGTTTGGTTGTGTAGATGGAAAAAAGAGAAATTATTTTTTATTGAAAGATTGGGTTGAGTTGAGTTGTAAATGGGGATGGTCTAAGCAATGCATATAAACGATCTGATAGAATGAATTGTGAATGAAAGGGGCGCGAAACGTACCAAAACACTGATTACAGAAAGACCTTTGAAGCCAATAAAAGATACAGAACATCACAGTAAATTTATAAAAAGAAAGATCCATCCAACCTACTTTGTAGTGCATAAGAGTCGTTCAACAAAACATACATTAGTTACCAAAAGACCAACCATTTCACTCATTGCTTGTTACCGAAAGTAGTCGCCTTATATTGTTGTCGTCGCTCGTCAGCTCCCTTTGTTTACCAAAAAATCCACCACCATATGTTGAAGAGATGAGCTCAACAAGCAACGGTAACTGTGATGTCACAAACAAAGCAATTGGAAGACATGTCATTGCAGCAATTAGGATTAGAATCCACGAAAACATAATATATAATGTTGCACTGAAGGCTATCAACATGGTTGCCACAGAGATGAACAACATCATAAGTCCAACTATTAATTTTTTAGGTAAGTTGTAGAGAAAATCTTCAACAGCATATTGTTCTGTGTCAAAAGATCGAAACAACAGCAAGGAGGTAGCAGATGTAATCAATGACATAACATCTGAGACGGCAAATATGATGAAGCTCAACCTAGTGTCATTAACTGTCTTCCCAACATCTCCATTGTTTCCACCTTGTGCAATTAAAGCCGCTGCTAAAACTATTGCAAAAATAAACTCAGCGGTAATTGTGTATGAACGTGCTGTCTTTTTCACCCACTTTTCACCTTCTTGTCTCAAATCCATGTGTTCTTTTATAAAAAGCGCAAATGGTGTTTCTTGTTTGATGTTCTTAACAGTTCTCTCGTCTGAACGCACAAAATTGCTCACTTCCTATAAGTTGATACAAGTTAGATAAATTCAAACAAAGTTAACTTTCTGGAGAGAGAGATAATTAAATATTTTCACCTGAAACCATTGTAAGTCCCTTTGCATTTGTAATGCTGCGCCAGTAACCATTTTGTGACAACGTATAGGTGCTGATTTTCCAGCCAAGTGCAAAAGGTTATTTCCATTGTGGTCAGAAAATGCAATATGAAAATACTTGTCTGGAGATACCTTGTGCATCAAAATGTTGTATGCATTTTCACAACGGTACTTTATTGAGTGTTCAACAAGTGAATAGCCATAAGTGTCCCTGTCACATACTAATTGTGGAGAAATTCGGGTGATCAGCTCTATCACCTCTGGTGTATCATTTAACACTGCCGCGAGAGTTGCATCATAAAGTAGTTCAACATCATAAGAATTTGATAAGCAGATTTTTTCGCCGACAAACTTGAGTACCAAAAGAGCTAATGTGTGTTTCCCTTTGTCTTCTTGAAGTTGCTTGATATGTGGCGCTATGAAAAATTGATAGAAACCCAAAATTAATCGCGAATTTACATAAGAGGATCAAGTATTTACCCTTCAATGTTCAAAATTACATGAATGTTTGGAAAAGATAACCAAGAAACCAAATTCAGTTATATTTTTAATAATTATTTCCTGTATATTTTTAGAAACTAAATCAATGAAAGGATAAAAAGTAGTCCTAATATCTTTATTACCTAGTAGCAGTGTAACCTTCCAAAATATGGCATAAATCTTCTTGACGTTGACGACTACACAAGAAACCAAACTTAGTTATATGAATACGAGGAAATAAAGTTACACAAAACTTAATAGACTAGCGCAACGTAAAATCTAACTTGAATATTTTTTTCAAATGGTTCGATTGTTTTGTGACAGACACTTGTTAATCATCACCCAATAAACCAATGGACACCACAAATACCTTGCTAACCAGTAAGATCAGATTAGATAAAATACAACAGCGCTAGGAAGGTCGCTTAAACGAGGTTAAAGTCTAACAACAAATATAAGTTTATCTTGGAACCAAGACAAAGGGATAACACATATTTTTAGTATATTGATTTTGTTAGAACTTTTTAATCACAAACCAGAGTGAACAATGCCACGATTATTGAATAAATCCTCTAAGCTGAAGATCTCTGGAATCACTGCAGGCAAAACTTCATATTGAAAAGAAATGTTAGTTAGATGATTAACCAAGAGCATGTAAAGAAAATTCAACAAACATTAGATGTTGACCCATTTGTGGATAATGGTTACGTATCTCGTGATCCAAATATCCAATTCGATGGACAAAGAGCTTAAAAATACTACATTTCATTCTTGTGTAGCTTAAGAAAACATACGAGACACGTGTGTCTACATGACAATGTTTGCTAGCTAAACCAGACCAGATATGAGAAAGGTAAGTAGACATACGAGAATAAACAAATCTTTGGTATAAGTTATATCGTTTGGCACTCGGATATGCATCCCACGGTCGCGCAAGAAACCCTAATGGGGTCATGGTACCATTGAACACCAAAGCCAGGTCAATCATGTACTTGAACAAGCCAAATGGCGGAAATACAACATCTGAAAGTAGGATTATGATAAAACCAAAATATAGTAAGGCGTTTATCTGCCAACACGAGAAAGTAAAATGTGTGAGATTAATTAAAGTCTACACTCACCCGAACGTGTGGAAAAACATGCCCACGGTATAAACTCCTCACCACTTAAGGCAGTGTTCATGTTGTAGAGACTAAATACCAACTTCTTTGCGGCTATAGGTTGTTGTCAAGCAATGCAGTATAGGGCAACGGGTATTATTATTATCAACTCTGGTTTTATCTGCATAACAAGACTCAACAATTTCAAGATTATCGATTGCAGCATATAGTGATGGGTTCCAGTCTATTCATCTTCCTCCTTGTTGAAACCTCTTGAGTTTATCAATCAATCAATTAATCAATCCACTTTAAATATTGACAAACTACACGAATTTAAATTGCTTAGCTAAGCTAACTCAAATTCTTTTGGAGGGGAAGCCCCTCCATGCCACCAACACCACCCCTCTATATGGCATTGAAGGAGTGTGGCCCCTTGGAGCTTGAAGACCTCCAACAGCGTGGCGCAAAAGGTGAGGTGTGTTTGATGGTTGTGGTTGTTGGATTATGGATGATTGTGATTGGTTATTTGATTAAAAGAAACCCTCCACGCCACCGCCACCCCTTGGTTTTTTAGGTGTTGGTGGAGAATTCCCCCCCCCCCCCCCCCCCCCCGCTAAAGTGGCTACCATAGATCACTCCATGCCCCCTTCACTCCCTTGACCACACCGAGTAGCTTAAGACATAAACCATGTGTAGTGGTTCAAACATCTTAGAGATTTAGAGGGCGTTTTTTTGTCATGTGGACATCATGTCATCAGAGACATTTTTAGCCAAGACATGGTGAAATGGTTCAAGCCTCTTCAATCATTATCCAATGATTTAATATTTGAGTTAATAGCCAAAATCGTCCCTAAGGTTTGGTCACTTTTGCCACTTCAGTCCAAAACCCAAACCTTTTACATCTGGGTCCTTAAGTTTTATTTTTCTTGCCAAATTCGTCCCTAACAACGTTTAAGTTGTGGACTGAAGTGGCAAAAGTGACCAAACCTCAGAGACGAATTTAGCAAAACCCAAACCTTTTTCAAGGACGAATTTGGCAAAAAAAATAAAATTGAGGACCCATATGTAAAAGGTTTGGGTTTTGGACTGAAGTGACAAAGTGATCAAACCTCAGGGACGATTTTGGCTATTAACTCTTAATATTTTTACATCTTTTTAATTTAACTATTTTTAAAATAAAAATAAAACCTGAAAATACTAAAAATGAAAATACTTAATAAAAGACATAAAATATTTGAATAGAATTGTTTTCTACCGTTTAATTATTTTAAGAAAGTTTAGTGTAAAAAGTAGTTTAAAGTAAAAAGTATAAGAAGTGTTTTGAGCCTTTGATCAAAATAAATTAATGGGTGAGATTAAAAGGGGAAAAGTATACGTTGAGTTTCTAAAAGAGGAGGAGAAGGGCAAACTAGGTATAACCCACAATGGTTGAGTTCCACCCCCATTTTTTTTAATGTCCATTTAATACGACATTATTTAAAAAAACACACCATAAAAACAAGCATTTTATCCTCTTTCATTTGCATACCATATTGCTATACTTTAAATTTTGTTTTTTTGCTGGGTTGATAGTACTTGCGTCTAAATGTAAAAACTTGATATTACTTACTTGCGTTTTAGCATGTATAACTTGCGTTACTAGGCTTGTTCTGGTTCAGACATGTTTTAAACGCAATTAATAATATCAAGTGTTTACGTTTAGACGTAAGTACTATCAACCCAACAAAAAAAAAATTAAAAAATAAAAATAAAATAGCAATATGGTATGGAAATGAAAGAGAATGAAAAATTTATTTTTATGGTGTAATTTTTTTAAAAAAATAATGTCGTATGAAAAAGTTGTGGCCATTTTAAAAATGAGTGTGGAACTTTAATAACGCTAAGAAATTACCAGCGTGCCCCTGATTATCAAATTCAATCCTACGCTCCATATTGTTTCTTACACTTTTTCAATAAGTGACTTTTTACGTTAGCCTCTCCTAATTATTTTAACCGTTTGACTAGGTAATGTTGGATGGAATTTACTTGTGGATAATGAATATTAACGAGTTTTTCGCCACACCCAACGATGCGAGCGGACGTTGATTATGAAAGTTTTTGGTATCACTATATGAGATAAGAAAATTCTTTAATCTATATCACCACACTAACAAATGTATACATATAATAAACCAAAGCCATTTTAATGACATGACATTCAAAGAGGCATTATCCTCTTTGAGTGTGTCATGTGTCATCCCATGTGACATTAAGATATTTTAGGAAAAAAAAACATTTTAAAAAAAATTGGATTTTTTTCTCTTATGTTTCCTCCCATAATTTTTAAACGTTAATATCTTTTATATACGAGATTTAAAAAAAAAAAAATTGCACCAAATTAACGAGCGTTTTATTATCTTTCCAACAAGTACCTAATTAACGAGCGTTTTTTGTGGGGTTTTGGTCATACAGGAAAAAAAACACAAAGTGTTTAGATAAATCATTAATCATGTATAGGCAAGTCACTAATTATATTCAAAACAATAAATATGAATTCTATTTTCAACATGCGTTAGCATTGGAGTTATACATTGTTTTAAGTTAGATATATATATTGTTTAAGGTTAGGTGTTAACATTGGAGATACATTTTTAATTGTTTTAGGTTAGGTGTTACTCGAAGCTTTCTTGCATGTAACTTTAAAGCAAATCATTCTATTTCATATGTAAAATTAGTATGTCATATTAGATTTTTCAACCCCGGGACGTTCCCAGGGTATAATCTAGTTAAAATATATTATATTTGACCCAACATTATTTTGAGTAAAATTCATATGAAAATATGGATAAAAATTAGCACAATATGACATTAACACATGTAGTTAAAATAATATAAAATTTATATTAAACTAATTACGTATTCTGATCACATAAACCTTATTTGTGTCTTTAAAAATTTAAAACGAATGAATCTGTTTGTTTTAGGGTATGTTTGGCAAAACTAGCTGGTGGCTGGTAGCTGTAAGCTGGAAGCTGGAAGCTTTTAAATATATTTTGATGTTTGGCAGAGTAGCTGGAGCTTTTTAATAAAATGTTTAAAAAGACCAAAAGAGGCATAATTAAAAGCTTATAAGGAAGGTTTTTATTTTATTTTTATAATAGAATGGGTATTTGTGCCATTTACTCATTAAAAGCTTGTAGCTAGTATGAGCTTTTTCTCCTACCTAAAAGCTTCCAGCTCCTTCAACCAAACAAGACTTTTTATTGAGTAGGAGCTTTTTCTTAAAAGCTTGAAGCTTGAAGCTCCTAAAAGCTCTTAAAAGCTCCTTGCCAAACATACCCTTAATCTATATCTATAATCTATCTATAATAATAACTTATAATAAAAGAATTGAACTTTGATGATGTGGCATTCAATGGAGGCCTCAACCCCTCCTTGAATGTGCCACGTGGCATCATGTTGGATTTTTTAATTTTTGAGTTTTTTTTTAATAAATCTATATATATTATAATTATTTTAGGAAAAGATAAGAATTTAAAAACAAAAGAGTTAATAGCCATTTTCGTCCCTGAGGTTTGGTCCAGTTTGCCACTCCAGTACAAAAGTTTTTTTTTTTGCAATCCCTTACCTGTGGTTTGGATTTTTTTGCCAAATTCGTCCTTTTCACTAACCCAGTTAAAAAATATCGTTAGTGTCAGGGGTAGGGTTGTCTTTTTACCAGTCAGGGACGAATTTGGCATTTAAAATTCAGTTAACCTTGAGGGACTGAATTTGCCTAATGATGAAAGTTTAAAAATAAAGAAAAGACCCGCGGTTGAGAGGCTCGAACCCGAGTCTGTTCTATGGAACCACACATACATAACCACTCTACCAAGAAGCAAGTTTGTTGAATAAATTTGAAATCAAAATAACTTAAACTGAAATAAAATACATCATCTTCTTCCCCAAACTTAACTTTCAAGAACCCTAACCCTAGAATCAGATTCAATTAACCCGAATCGGACACGATTAAGCAACAATGATAAAGGGCTTTTACTCGGAGTTAAATAACAATCAAAACGACATAAAAGGTTCGGACTTACAATGTGGCATACGGAAAAAAACAAGGTGCACATGTTCGAAGCTTTGCGTCGAGATTAACAGACCTTCTGGTCACGTTTTGATTTGTTTAAAAGTGGGTTTGTGAAGCACAAAGGTTGTGTGATGTATTTCAATGATCAGTATATAAGGTCGTTAGGCAAAATCGAACGTTTGATCTTGACATAAAGTTCCGACGGTTACCTTCATACAACTCGATTAAATACACGATTAAAACGGATTAAATGTACGATAAAGACCAGGAATTGAATAAGAACAGATGGAGAAACGTTTTGGGAACATTTAAACGAATTAAAACATTCTTATAACCGGGTTTTGGGTTGGCCGAATAAAATCCATTGGTCGGATTCTGGCAAGAACGTACCGGAAATTTCAGGGGAGGGAAGAGCAAGTTTTAAATGCCAAATTCGTCCCTGACTGGTAAAAAGACAACCCTACCCCTGACATTAACGAGATTTTTTAACTGGGTTAGTGAAAAGGATGAATTTGGCAAAAAAAATCCAAACCACAGGTAAGGGATTGCAAAAAAAAAAACTTTTGTACTGGAGTGGCAAACTGGACCAAACCACAGGGACGAAAATGGCTATTAACTCAAAACAAAATTAAATCTTCTCTCTGATGTTTCCTCCCATAACTTTTAAACGTTAATATTTTTTATATACGAGATTTTTTTTAAAGAAAAAAATTACACCAAATTAACGAGCGTTTTATTATCTTTCCAACGAGTACCATAGTGCTATATAAAAAACGGAGAAAAAAAAACAACTATTTTTGTGGGGTTTTGCTTTCAAATATATTTTACTCTACTAATAAATCACAAACAATAAACATAACTTCATAGGCAGAGATTTTTTTTTATATATTTGAATATGATAAATTATGGCAGAAATTTGTTTAAAATAAATAATAATAATAATAATACTATTCATTAATCATGTATTGGCAAATCATTAATTATGTTGTCATATTAAATATTTTATTATGTTATATTAGATATTTCAACCCAGACAGTTAGTGGTGTATATAGTCAAAAGGCATAAAGTAAACCAATGTTTTCGTAGTGCAGATTATTTTCAACCGAATAATCGGAAAACAAACGGAGTGATAGACGATGGGAGTAAAAGCAAACATAGATAAAATGTTTAGAGTAAAATAACAAAAAGATATAACGATGGGAGTGTGAACATACCGGAAGTAAAACAGATTGAATGGTAAATAGAAAAAAAATCATAAAAACAAAACATATTGAATCAATTGAAAATATTTGAAATATTACCTTGGCTTGGAGGGTGTTAGTAAGTAACTCTTGTTGATTTACGATGGGTGATTGATTGGGGGGATTAGAAGACACTTGGGGGATAAGGGTGATGATGATTGTGGGTCTGAGTCGGAGTAGTACTGCTGGTGCGTAATATATGCGGAAATTACTTTAGTTCGTGGGACATTATATTTTATATATATAAAGAAGACTGATGATTGATGATAAATAAATTCAACTTGGCTTTGTGTACAGTTTTCCTTTCTTAGTCTTGACGTTTTATTAATATGCCTATGCGCTTTTTCCTACTTAAAAGAGATCCACGCGTCTTTTCCTTTTCAAAAGAACATGTTTTCCTTTCTACTTTTTATCTTCTTTAAGTGAGTGAAAAATTTGAAGCCCCACGAGACATTAGACAACACGTGGCATCTGAGTTTCATATAGAGTTTGAAATAAAAAATGGGTGTAGTGATTAAGTGAAAAATTCTTCAATAGAGAGAGAAGCTGTGATTGGCCCTCCATTTTTCTTCCAGGCCGTGGAAAATTTCCAGCCCTCCCCAAAACGCCCCAATCCACGCCCTTCGGCGCGGTGTTCCGGGCGTGAATTTGCCCCAAAAATGCCCATTCCCGTCTGTAAAGTTTTATGACTTGAACAGAAATACAAACAAACCACACAATCAACAACACAATAACATAATAATACAGAACAAAGAATATAGCGACAAAAACATGACAAAATCTATTATTAACCAACCCAAAAACGTTCCCCCCAAATAACCCTAGGTTCAACAATAGAAGAACCTATAAAGAAGTACAATACAAAGTCTTAGATCTCAACTGGTTGATTAGACCAGTTGAGAACTATAGAAAAGAAATAATAGACACACTTACAGACCAGTACAAGACGACGATCATACCAGATGATCAAGAACAGACAGATAGACGATGATACAAAGCTGGAAACCCTAACCCTAGACTGAAGAAGACGATGAGTCTTCTGAAGAAGACTCTGGAATACAGAGAGAAAAACAAAATAATAAAACTAAAACAACTGAGTACAAAAATATCTTCTCATCCGTTTATATAGCTGAGCTCATAGGGTTCCTTATGGGCTGATAAAAACTCACGAACTGGGCTCAACAAACTGGGCCTGAAAATAACAACATAAACTTTCTCCAACCAATGTTAGCCCAAATAATATCAAGCCTGTTATATTATAAGACCCAAACCAATACTTGAATTATATGTATATATAATTTTAGCATGCCCCCTTAATTCAAGTATTGAACATGTCAAACATATTTAGCTCTCTACAAAAGACCTTGTGTTGTTCCACACTAAGACCTTTGTAAACCCATCAGCAATCTGACAATGAGACTCAATCTTTTCAGGCTCTATTACACCTTCTGAAACTTTTTCTCTCAGAAAATGTAAATCTAACTCAAAATGCTTAATCCTGTCATGGAATACAGGATTTGCAGCAATTGAGATAGCTGCCTTACTATCACAATACAATTTCATAGGCAGAGAAATACTAACTTTCAATTCAGACAATATATTTCTAAGCCATATCATTTCACAAGCTGCAGAACACATTGCCCTGTACTCAGCCTCAGCTGATGACCTGGACACTGTGTTCTGCTTTTTACTCTTCCATGACACTAACGATTCAAAACAACTCTTACTGTGACCATTTTCACCACAGGTGAAAATGTCTCACCAAAGTCTATTCCCTCTCCTTGGTTATAGCCTTTGGCTACCAGCCTAGCCTTATATCTCTCCACCTCACCATTAGCCTTATATTTTACTTTAAAAACCCATTTGCATCCTATTGGCTTTCTATCCTTAGGAAGATCTGTTAGAACCCATGTGTTATTCCTATGTAATGCTTCCATCTCAGCATTCATAGCCTCAATCCACTTAGGATCTTTTGAGGCTTCAGAATAACATTGTTGGTTCTACAGTCTTATTTAGACTAGATACAAAACAGTAATTTTCACTAGACAAGACAGAGTAGTTAACTACTTTTTCCACACCATATTTGACCTTATTAACAACAAAATCATTAAATCTCCTAGGAAAGACTGACTCTCTAGTAGATCTTCTAATACTACCTCCCTCAGGTGGGTTTTGCTCAACATTTATTGAATCAACATCATTGTGAGCCTCGTCAGAATGTCTACAACTAGAACTGTCATGGTTCTGATGTGAATCAGTGATACCAGCAGAACTAGGAGACATGTCTGGTTGCTTACTAGTCTCATCAATTTGAGTTTTTTCGATTCCCCCTTCATCATTGGGAGGTTTATGCCCCTTAGTCATTTCAGAATTTTGTTCATTTTCAGTTTCATAAAGATCAAAAAAATTAATATGATTTATATCTTGTTTCAAGGAACTTTCATATAAATCAGTTTTATATGGAAAAATATTTTCATAAAATCTAACATCTCTTGAGTATTCAATTTGTTTTTGTTCCAAATTCCATAATTTGTAACCCTTTTTAAAATTTGAATACCCAATTAATACACATTTTTCAGCTTTAGAAGACATTTTATCAGACTCATTCAAAACAGTTATGAAACTTAAACAACCAAAACTTCTTAGATGACTAAGAGTGGGGGGGAACCCAAACATAACCTCATAAGGACTCTTACCACTAAGAACAGAAGAAGGAATCCTGTTAATCAGATAGGTTGCAGTTAGAACACATTCAGGCCAAAACACAAGAGGTAATCCACTCTGAAAAAGCAGAGCCCTAGTCATATTCAAAAGATGTCTATGTTTTCTTTCAACCAAACCATTTTGTTGTGGAGTATACACACAAGTGGTTTGGTGAATAATCCCTTTTGATAAACAAAACTTACTCATTTGATTATTCACAAACTCACTACCATTGTCACTCCTAAACACTTTAATTTGTTTTTTAAACTGTGTTTTAATCAGTTCATAAAAACTCATCAAATTTTCAAAAACTTCTCCTTTTCCTTTCATCATATAACACCATACAGTCCTAGAGAAATCATCTACAACTGTTAGAAAATATCTATACCCTTCTCTACTTGTTATCCTATAAGGACCCCACACATCTAGATGAATTATATCACTACTTCTTTTGTTTTATGATCACTTATTGGAAAAGGATTTCTTACTTGTTTTGATTTATGACAAATTTCACATGGTTGATTATTAGACACATCAATATTTAAGACATCTTTTAACACAGCTAGGACCTTTTCAGATGGATGACCTAGCCTACTATGCCACAAATTTGTGTCATTAATACTATTTAAACAAACATTATTAACACTTACTTTATCACCTATAAAGTATAGACCATCACTTTGTCTACCAGTCACCAAGATTCTCTTGAATTTGGAATCCTGGACAAAACATTTGTGTTCATCAAACAAGACAGTTAGCTTTGTCTCTAGCAAGTTTATGCACAGAAAGCAAGTTAACACAATAATCAGGCACATACAAAACATCTTTTAGAACAACATTATGTGCTAACACAACATCCCCTATTTTAGATACTTTGGCACTAGTGCCATTAGGATGTTTAACCTTAACATCAAAATCTGAGACATTAATACAATTAACCATATTATCATCACTGTTGGACATATGCTGGTTTGCACCAGAATCAGTAATCCAACTACTACTAATAACTTGTTTGACAAAACTAGAACAGTTTGCAAAATTTTGTAAAACAGTTTTAAGACTATGCAGACAAGACATACTAGCAAAACCATTGATCACATTACCTCCAGAATTAGAAGGTTGTGGATCACTAGTTGCCTTTTCACTGATAAGATTCATTATCTTTGAAATCTGTTCAGAAGTAAAAGGCAAACCAACAGAAGCAGAAACATTTGATTTATTATTATTAAATCTACTTGTCCCTCCCTTACCAGACCCTGAATTAGAACCTCTTTTTTTCACACCAGGTGGATATCCAACTAGTTCATAACATCTGTCAACAGTATGTCCTATCATGTTACAATGTGTACATTTTAAATTTGGATTAGGACCTCTGTTTTGACTTTTCTTATTATCAAAAGGTTGATTAGTTTTAGCAACAAAAGCAACATTTTGACCTTTTACTGAACTACTAGAACCCCTATGTGACTCCTCTCTTGAGACAATACCAAAAGCATTTTTTAGAGTAGGTAAAGGTTCTCTAGTTAACAGATTAGTTCTCACTGGTTGATATACATCATCAAGCCCCATAAGAAATTGCATGAGTTTAATTAATGAATTAAAATCATTGAACTCTTTTGAGGCTTGACACACACATGAAGGTAACTGAACAATAGCATCAAATTGTTTCCACATAGTATTAAGTTTATGATAATACTCTGCAACAGTACTACCATTTTGCCTTACAGAATTAATCTTTTGATACAGATTAAACACTACAGAACCATCAACTTTATCATATGTTTCTCTAAGATCATACCACACTTCAGAAGCTAATTTAGAAAACACTTGCCCTAAATATAACTCCTCACTAACAGAATTCAATAACCAGGATAGAACCACAGAATTACACCTATCCCATTGTTTACCCAAGACCTCATCAGTAGTAGACCTTACACAACTTCCATCAATAAAACCATACTTGTTTTTAGTTTGTAAAGCCAACTTCATTGAACTAGACCAAACAGAATAATTTTCTGTTCCTTTTAGTTTTATACTAGTGATGGTAAGACTACTAGTGTCACTAGGATGTAAGAACAATGGATCACTGATATCCAATTTACTAATCAATGTTCCAACCATCAGTGCTCCAGAGTTGGGACCATCACCACCACCAGTGGGATTAGGATCCTCTGAACCACTCATAGTTACAACAAATACCAGATAACAAACAAATCAAACAGGAGAGACAAGAAATAAGACAATCAACAAGAACCAAAACAAAACAACCCACAAACAAGCAGACAACAAATATTAGAATACAGACAACCCTAGAAAGCGAAGCTGTGTAGGTGTTCAGATCAAGGGTTCATCACTCAAGGTGCCCTCGCAGATCCTTACACAGGAGCTTTTTATTAACTATATGTGTATATATATATATGTATACAAATCAAAGACAAGATTAAATCATACACAAGACAACAGATCAAATTCAACAAAACAAGAACAGCAACTATTGAGCCTACTCCGGTCCACCTAACCCGGACAGTGCTCCTAGACACAAGACAACAAACAAAAAACACCTACTGATGAGCCTACTCCGGTCCACCCTAACCCGGACAGTGCTCCTAGACACAGAGACAAAGACAGAAGACTTACAGAGTACTCCAGCAGCATCAAGCGACAATAGCAACTAAAGATAAAGAATAGAGAGGACTTACAGTGGGTGCAAGCTTCCTATCCACAAATCACTCACCAGAATAGAGTACAACCAAGATCAACAATAGTTGACCAACAATATCTGAATCTGAAACAATCAGATTCAACAACCACAACAATAGACAAGATCTATTGGAAAACAACAAGAAGAAGAATCAGATCTATGATCTAAACCAGATCCTTCTCGAACTAAACAGATCTGTTAAACTATTTTAACAGATCTCAAGATCAAGAACCAGATCTATTATATTAGATCAGATCCTTGACCTAAGAACAGCGGAAGACTTAACAAAACAAGATCAAGAGCCTAATAGCTCTGATACCATGTAAAGTTTTATGACTTGAACAGAAATACAAACAAACCACACAATCAACAACACAATAACATAATAATACAGAACAAAGAATATAGCGACAAAAACATGACAAAATCTATTATTAAACCAACCCAAAAACGTTCCCCCCCAAATAACCCTAGGTTCAACAATAGAAGAACCTATAAAGAAGTACCATACAAAGTCTTAGATCTCAACTGGTTGATTAGACCAGTTGAGAACTATAGAAAAGAAATAATAGACACACTTACAGACCAGTACAAGACGACGATCATACCAGATGATCAAGAACAGACAGATAGACGATGATACAGAGCTGGAAACCCTAACCCTAGACTGAAGAAGACGATGAGTCTTCTGAAGAAGACTCTGGAATACAGAGAGAAAAACAAAATAATAAAACTAAAACAACTGAGTACAAAAATATCTTCTCATCCGTGTATATAGCTGAGCTCATAGGGTTCCTTATGGGCTGATAAAAACTCACGAACTGGGCTCAACGAACTGGGCCTGAAAATAACAACATAAACTTTCTCCAACCAATGTTAGCCCAAATAATATCAAGCATGTTATATTATAAGACCCAAACCAATACTTGAATTATATGTATATATAATTTTAACACCGTCTCTACTACATATGGTTTACCACATAAATCTAAATCTAGAGAGAGAGAGAGAGAGAGCGCGTAGGAACAAGCAACCTCCGGCTACAGACATTCTTCTTACTGATGCGTAACTGTCGGTTAAACTCCGACGGCTACGCAGCTGTCGATGTCGGTAACATCAGATTAAACGATGACGATTCGTCTCCATCTTCTATTTTTGTTTCCTATATCTGATTTTATCATGATATGTGAATGTCCCAACATCGTCGGTAGTAGTCGTTTAATGCTAATACCCGGCGGTACTAATCCCAAAATTTGGTAATGATGGGTGTAAACCCTTGCTTTTCGTTTCACTTTGTTAGTCTTCAACAAAGTTTGAGATAGTGGTTTTCTTTATATATTTGACTTGATGATGATGATGATGGTGATTTTGGTGAGGTCGTTTGACTTTGTTGGTCTGTAACCGTACTTGAATCGATGGTCATGCGTCTAAACCGTTGGGTTTTTGGATAACAACAATACTAACGAGTAATTTACTGTTCGACTGTGGACTTAATCGATGATCATGTTGAACTGTTGTTCATCTTAGAGGCGCCTATGTATATCGATTAGTTCTATTATGGCCATCCGTTTTCGTCATAATCCAGGTTGTGATGACGTTGCGCTATTTGGCGTGGCAACTTATGTTGCAGCCATAGTAGAGATCCGAGCCTTCAGTTTTTATGGAAAGGTATAATTTTTAAGGTTTTTGTTGGATTTCATTTTAAGATTTTATGTGGGTTTGTGTTTTGACTTTTTAGTTAATGGTTTCATTTCAAGTGTGTAAATTACTGGGTACGTGTTTGTTGATTCCATGCATAAATGAGTTTATTCTAATCAATGCATATGAAGTTGGAACGGTAAGTTGAGTTAATGGTTGCATAATTTTTTTTCTCTCGTGACTATAATTTTTTCTCTCTATACTTTATTTGTGTTCTTGCTCTTCATATTTTGGTTTGGAGATGAAAAGTTTTACCTCTTTTTTCATGAGTTTTGATGACATTGTTCAGATTGCTACATAGAGATTCCATTGCCATAATGCTTCAACCTTTTGATTTTGGTTTAGAAAATCACAAGGTGCTTTGAGGCGTTTTTGGCTTTGAGGAAGAGAGATTATAGCCGGTAGCACTGGTGCCGATGGTTGTGTCGCTGTTAAGAATGAATGGAGGTAGGGATGTCGGTGATGGAGAATTTTATGCATTTTGGTTGAATATTTTATTCTCGGTTTTCAATTAATTTAGTTTTACTGATTTTATTACAGTTAATTATATCTAATAGGTAAGATACTATATTTAACTTATTTGATATAATTCACCCTAAATAAAGTCTTAAGAGACATATGGCTTATGTAAAGGTTTTGTTTAAACATTAATGACGGATTAACAATGTTCATGTTGCAACGCGTCCGCGGGCATCATACTCCTTTAGATTTTACGGCTGACATTTGCACACCCTAAATTTCTAAAACTTCATAAAATGTAATTTTGACCACCTAAAATTTTAAACACTCATATTTATGTAACTGTCGGTATGGTCAGTGGCGGATCCAGATTTCTTTTTTGACGGGGGCACATATTGATTGGTAAAACCAATCCCTTAAAAATGTCAAAATATGTCTGGTAAAACCAATCCCTTAAAAAACTAAATGGATCATAGTATAAATTTTTTGATATTTGGTATATTTTTTTTGTTGAGATAAAAAAATAAGTAGAGTAAAAAAGTAAATGTTGGCTAAGCTTAAATCACAAACAAATAATACGTTAATACAATAGCTTGCTTAAATTTTACGTTTATATTTATTTTGAGTTGATAGAAAAGAGAAAAATAAAAGTCTCTTTGAAATGCATAAAAAATAAAACATAGCTGTACTTATTTTGATGCTCAAAACATTTAAACATTTAGAGCATTCACACTAGAATCTTCTTCTCCATCTATATAATTACACTAAAAACCATCATTCTCTAAATTTATTTATCACTTTATAAAAGTCTCCCACATCAAATTCTCTATTCTTATCTCTATGTTCTTTTTTATTACTTTTATTCTTTCTTCCATTTACAATATCAACTACCAACTATTTTGTCTTGTTATATATTTTTTTTGCTAAAACTATTTTATAGATTTCATTAAAAAAATGTTTAAAGAATATCCTGAGACAACCAAAATAATATATATTGAACAACCAAAATGGAAGAATTTATTAAACAGCACCTAAAAGAGTTACACCCCACAATTCCAAAGGAACAACCTATCCAATTACATAAAGTCTAAGACCAAACCCCCTTCATTACATAACCAAAGATTTGAGTATTATCTCTGCTCGATAATCTTTAGTGGACTAAAACTAAATTTTGGGCAGCAGCATAAAGCCACCATACATATCATCAACTATAGACTTCAACTGCAGGTACAGATATGGATATAAGAACTGTATGAAATAACTTTGTGACCCAATAGAAGGTACCATTAACCATGACCCAATCCTAATCTTGCGCCACCTGAGACTTGATCACATGTTTATTGTGCTTCAACCCAGAAACGCGTCGCAACGAATTGACCCGTACGGGCCTGCGCTTGAGCGAATCAGAGCCGTGCATTGAAACCTGGAGTGAAAACTATACTAAAGTTATGAGCGAGTGAAAAGAACAAATAACGTCAAGTAATGAAATATATGCCGTCAAAAAAAAATAACTTGAGACGTCAAATCCATAAACCTTCAAAAACAAACCATAAACTTCAAATCCATAAACCATCAAACTAAAATCCATAAATCGTAAAAAAAAAGGAGACTTTGAATCCATAAACCACCAAAAAAAATGTCAAGTCACAAAATGTAACATGTCCTCTTTATTGTTGGGAATAGATTAGCCATTGGTGTTCAATTAGATCTTCTTGAAGTTGATGATGTGCCGAGCTATCTCTAATTTGTTGATGTCGTTGAATGAAGTCCATAAACTCGTCTGTATGATTCCGTGACAATTCGGGGAGTTCATCATCAAGTTGATCGTACTCATAGTTAAGATTGTCACTATCATCACGCTCATCTTCAATGATCATATTGTGTAGAATAATACATGCTTTCATTATATTTGTTAATACCTTCACCTTGAACATTCGGAAGGTCCTCGAATGATTGCAAATCGTTGTTGAAGCACACCAAATGCTCGCTCAACGTCTTTTCTTGCAGATTCTTGTGCTTTCGCAAAAACTTTGTTCTTGTTCCCTCTTGGTGATGGAATCGTCTTCACAAAAGTTCGCCACTTTGGATAAATACCATCAGCTAGATAATACCCCATAGTATAATTGTGGCCATTGACAGTGTAATTGACTGGAGGAGCACGTCCTTGCGCAGTTCCGTGAAGATAAAAGATCTATCTAGCACATTAATATCATTATGGGAACCGGGCATACCAAAAAACGCATGCCATATCCAGAGATCATATGAGGCAACCGCCTCTAAAATAATTGTAGGTTCATGAACATGTCCAGAGTACATACCCTTCCATGCCGAGGGGCAATTTTTCCATTTCCAATGCATGCAGTCAATGCTTCCGAGCATTCCAGGAAATCCTCGTTGATCAACGACATCAAGTAACCGTGTAATATCATTGGCATTTGGAGACCGTAGGTATTTATCTGAAAAAATCCTTACTATTGTTTTAGTGAATTTTTGCAAGCTCTTCATTGAAGTGCTCTCACCAATACGTATGTACTCATCCATAAAATCTCCAGTAACCCCATACGCCATCATTCTAAGTGCTGCAGTTGTTTTTTGCAAAGAAGATAAGCCAAGTCTTCCGGCACTATTCCTTCTCTGGACAAAGTACGGCTCATTAGACACTACCTCATTTACAATACGGAGAAATAGAGGGCGACTCATCCGAAATCTTCTCCGAAATAGGTTCGAGGGATATAATGGATTTTCTGCAAAATAATCACGAAATAGTCGATCATGCCCCTCAATATGATTACGCCGAATATACCTACGGCTTTTCCTTGATGACTGTTCATTGTAATCCTCATCAAGAGCATCATCGCTATCATCTTCCGATGAGAGATATATCAAATATTTGCGAAAGACGGTACGAGCCATGGGGTGTATAAAGTGACAATAGCTACAAATAAACAACACATAAAAATCAAGTTGGGATTTTAACAGCTTAAAATTTGAATAAGATGTACGAAACATTCAATATTAAATAAAGGACATATTATATAAAATCCAAGCTTCAACTAAGAATCATTCAATATATAGGGTAAACACAAAAAGAGGAAACCAACAGAGCAATATCTACACCCAATTTCATCACAAATCACAAAAATAATAGCAAGTTACCATTCAAGTTTCATTTGTATAGGCCATGGTCTTAGCAGTAACTAAATATGTTACAATATCTACTCAAAACTATGACCAATGTAAAACATAACAAAAATTATCCACACTTATTCATGAGCAATCAAACAAACAAACCAATTGCAATAACAACAACTATTCGATCAAAGCCCTAAATAATAGCAAATCTAAGCCCTAATAACCAAATATAATATCTTAATTATATTGAAACACGCAGAAACTTGATTTCGTTTAAGACACCAAACACCAAAATCAATTGAAACACACAGAACCACAAGTGAAGAGAGATGCAAGAAACAACATAAACAATGAAAATTTATGAGAACTCGCCTGAAAATATATGGTAGGAATAGCGTGGCAAACAGGATTTCTTTGTGACTCAAGATCCAGTTTCAAGAGTGACTGATTGCTTTGACAGGGAAGGGGTGGAGGGAAAAAGAGATGATTGTTACTAGAGGGAAGGGATGGAGGGAAAAAAGAGAGGGAAAAAGAGATGCTTGTTAATATGCAGGTGAATAGTAGACGAGTAAGTATAGAGTGGAACTGTTCCTCTCTTCTACATATTTTGTAGGTAGAGAACACAATACAGAACCTGATGTAGAAGCTAAATAAGATATTTCTTTATATTTTATAGATAGAGAGGCATATGCAGAGTCTAGTGTGAATGCTCTTAGTCATCCCACAAATAGTACCATCTTCTTGCATCATATTTTAAACTCTTATCTCACCTCTGCAATAATTTAATCTCATCGTTGCAATAATTTGACCAACCGGAAAAAATTGCCAGTGAGATTTTTTTGACATTCTAATTCTACTATTCACTTCATCTACTATTTGATTAGTAAACTTCAAGTGAAAAGTTTTTTTTTTTTTTTTTTTTCAAATTTGAAGGCACACAGTTATGAACAAGACCGTGAGTGTACGGTGGGCACATGCCTACCGTCTTAATACAGTAAATCTGCCCCTGTGTATGGTGTATGCTTCGACGTAACCATATTTTTGAAATGAGTAAAAGAAAATATTACACGTTTTCATGTTTATTTTTTATGTATTGTTTTAGGTTGTTCCACGTTTTAACGTAAATTTTGTTCAGAAAGAGTCGGGTCTAATATAATACGTTTTCCTAAGATAGTATAAATTTGAGTTACTTTACACTTCGACGCCGTCACAACACGCGGCGGGTAAATTGCGAGTTAATTTAAAATTTTAGATGATGCGACAGTTAAAGTGGATTATTTAAATATAGTATATAATTTAAAATCATCATAACCTTAAAAAATCATCTTCTTTTACACCTCTGGTCGGTAACATCACATCGATTTGAGTAGTTTACCATCACATATCCCTTTCATTTCACACCCCAAGTTGGTAATATTGCATCGCTTTGAAGGGTGACCATCACATTCACAAATCGATCTCCTTTCACACCCAAAGCGGGATAGAATATCTGAACCAACGTGACTTTTCAAAAGATGATGATTGAAGAAGAGGCACCTCAAGTTGGTTTTTGTAGTATTATGTAATTGATATGTAATTGAAACAATGAACCCAATTAAGGGGAGCTTTTTGTTAAGATTATTTTAAAATTAAACGGACCATTTGGTTAACTAAGTGTTTTCTTCAAATATTTATCTACTCAATTCCTTATAAATAAGCATAAGAAGGAAAAACTACTCTTTGAATTGACATAGATAATTAAACAATATGGAAGACAATAGGAAAAATAATTAATTATATTCATTTATCTACGGTGTAAAAAGAGGCGTTAATTCTATATAGAGAAAATTGCAGTTTTCGTCTATGTGGTTTGCCTAAACTAACAGGTTCAGTCAAGGCTTAACACCCTGAGTACCTGTGGTTTCTTTTTCTAACACTTTACGTCTCTGAGACTAACGCCCGTTAATTGTTCCGTTAGTTTGTGGTAAAATGACTATTATCCTCTTAATTTTTTGGGTGAAAACTCTATACCCTCTCTTCCTTCTTCTCCAACCAACCCACCCACCCACCACCACCATCACCACCACCTGCAACACCCACCACCACCATCTCCACCACCACCACCACCATCTCCACCACCATCCTCCCTCTCCACCATAAGGATTCCTTCACGTCGTCAACTACCATAAGGATTCCTTCACGACGTTTTTCGATTCACACTCACATACATCTTCTCGAACCAGCTGGACTTACGATTCTCTTAAAAATTTCCGTCAAATATCTCCAGTTGTCCAAACCCTTCTCAAACAGGTCGTTTATTTCTCCCTAATTTCGATTAATATTATTATTTAGTATACATCAAAAACGTCGTGAAGGAATGGTAAATAGTGGTTTATAAGCGTTAATAATACTTTACTTTCCTTTTTCATTTCTCTATCAAAAAATCCAAACCAAAGCCACAGAGGCAATCGACATCCATCATCATCAACATGTATGCTTTCTAACCTTTCTTTCAGATTTATGTTTCATTGTTGTCAACTTATTTCCATTTATGTTTTTCCTATTGGTGTTTGTGGTGAAGGAGAAACCGAACCGGTCGATCTTCATTTTCAAATAGTCATCTACTTTATACGATTAAAACTGATGGATTCAAGATGGCGGCTACCAGGCGGCGATGATGGTTGTAGCTGGTTGTAAAGGCGGTGATATCAAAGGTAAAGTATACTCCAGACCCCATAACTGCGATGACATCGAAGGTTGTTTAATTGTAATTAATTATCTCATTAGGCCTGAGTTTAATTGGGAATTTGGATTGCATCATGGATCACATGATTGATTGGAAGTTTAAGCATGGTAGGAAGATGGGTAATGGATCCTTTATTTGGGTTATCGGGTTGCATGCTTCTGTGTATATTATCATCCCTGAATTCTATTGTTCTCGAAGAAAACATATGTTTTCTATTTGGTCCTATGAACCTTTTCTGCTTTTATTTTTTTTCATTTCAATTGGTTTAATATTTGAATTTTTGTTGTCTTTTTTACAGACTCAAACTGAAAGAAAAAACACTTTTGCTATGAACTATTTCTGGTTCACATTCTATGGACTATATGTGGTTTCTGACTTTATATTTAGATTATTTTTTTTTTTTTTTCCCTTTTTTTATGTCTTACTTTGGTTTTTCATCTACTCCAACCAGGATGAAAATACATATTTTTTACGAACGAGAACAAGCAATTAAAACAACGGAAATCTTCCACTGGGAATGAATAGGTTCCTGAAACTTTGATAGCGGTATGAAGCTTTTTTATGTTAAGTTTATAATGCTAGAATTATGTATCATCTTAATAGTTGGAGGTATTATTTAATTGTCCTTTTTTCACTTCAACTACCAATAACTTCACATATTGCGGCTTACGAATTCGTTGCTGAACAGCTCTGCTATGCCTTCTATTCAATGGCTTGAAGAAGAGGCTTCCAAGGCTTATGATTTGGAGAGAAGGTAATTTTTGTTCCTGGGTAATGTTTTTGTTAATATTGACGCCTTATTTATTTGCATCTTTATCTATTTTCCTTCAGATTTACGACTATCATTGAGGTTATCCCTACACTATAGAGGTAAAACCAGTTCTCTATTACATGGAAAATCTATGCTTTTGCTTATTTACGACCAATTATAAAAGAATTCATAAATTAAATTTTCCTACCTACAAAGGTAATTACGGTTAGTGTTCAGAATACATTGGTAAATAGTGACCACGTTATTTGAATTGTAGGGGTCAGGTGGGTCAAAAGTTGGATGAATTTAATTGCTTATAATTTTTTTACTAGAACAAACGTCATAAGTTATTATACCCTCGTAGCAATGAACAACCACGCAACTTACCGAACCTTTTTGACGCATTGACTTACTCACCCAACCTGCCTAATATGTTACTGAAATATGCATTTTTTTTCCTATTATGCAGGGCTCTTCCTGTTTCGTATCCCTGACTTAGATGATTGTTCTAAACACGGAAACTCCTACTTATGTGCAGAAAGGTTTTTCCCTAAACACTTATTCAAGAAAAAAATGTGGGCCTTCTTTGTTTTTATTTTGTACGCTTTTGGTTTCATGCTTTGCGACTTTTTGATGTTTATTAAATGTTTATTATGAAGGATTATGCATCATGATTTGTCCATTTTTCAGGTGTATGAACTATACAACTTCAGTCAAATACAGGTTGTTACAATTATTTCATTCTAATGTCTTTTATTTCTGTCCATTACTCAAAAAAACATACACAATATATGAGATTAAATTATGAATATTACTAAAAGTATTTTACCTGTCTACTCTTTCGGATAGCGTGGATAAACAAACAGATGGAAAGCATCGAGGATTTGCAGAAGACGTTTGTGGAGATGTTGAAGAGGGCACGTGTAGCGAATGAAATCTAATTTCCTGGTGCACCGTCATGCGACTTTATAGCGAGTAAAGAGGAAGCTATTATCGTCGTTTTCGCCGGCAAACTAAGAGAAGAACTTTGCTTTTAACACAAGTTTCATTTGCCGGTTTGCTAAAAACGCACCTTTGTAATATTGTCATCTAATACTATCATGGTTTTTCATTTTCTTTAAATACCAACATGTATAATGCTTCAATTGTTGTGTGCCTTGGCTACTTAGTTTTGGCCTTCTTTTCATGTTTTGTTTCAGGGTTGTAGAGGATGGCCAGAAACAACGTTTCAAGTGTTGTTTGACCCGATTATTTGCAAAGACACTACTACAAACGTGTTGCTTGAGGTTACCTTCAACGTAAATACAAATTTTTAGACGCGCTGCGCGCGTCATTAATACCACTAGTTAAAATTAATAAGGTAACATGGGAAGCAGTTAGTTGATGGATGTTTGGGTTGGAACTGCAGTGGGCTCGAGATATGGATCGTATCAAGAACTCTGTGCTATACAAAGGTTGGTTGCTATGTACTTCATTGTTTCATAAAAGATTATGCCAACTCTTGGATCTGTACCTTATCACCACATCACTGTCATATATCAAACGTAATCCACAGCTTGAAACCGATTCTTGAGGAAATTCAAGTTCCACAGTGTCACCTGCTCCCACCACAAGTGTTTGTATCATCAAGTGGATAAAACATGACACACATGGAACCTTGTTCGAACACCATTTCTTTGAGACGATGACTAGTATTTTTCGTTTTATTAAGCATTTTAGAAGCAACGGCGGGTGCCATGAATTTTCCTGTGGTTGCATATAAGATCACTCCACAAATGTTCTTTCTCGAATGCTTTGGTGCTACAAAAGATAACATGTCTCCCCTGTTTTCATGATTGCACCAGTTAGGAACACACTCCCTTGAGAGAGCTATCACCAATGGTTTACTCAAGGGTGATTCCTGTTGCATTAAAATGTGTTACAACTTACAAGCAGGTTGCATATATACCACATGGAAAATCCACTTCATTACATAATTTACTAGGGAGGGATTGCATACCTTGCATACTTTTGTACGGAAAATACATGTCCTTTGTATTGAAGTAGACGATGGCTTCACATCTAATGATCGACACCTGTATGCTTCTACATTTATCAAGTTTGATGGAAGAAGGGAAAGTGATTGTAGTTGAGAACAATCATTTATCTTGAGGCCAATCAGTTGCGAAAGTTTGCTTAAGCTGTCCGGAAGACTAGTGAATGTGTTTCCTGAAAGGTCTAACTCCACTAGTGACACTAACTTCCCAATTTCACTGGGTACATGCGAAATGCTGCACATTCTCATGTATAAATGGCGTAGGTTCGTTAGTTCTGTAACCTTCATGAGAAATTGACGGTCTTTAGATCCAAGTTCGGGGCAGCTATGGAAGTCAAGTACTGTAAGAGATCTTAACTCAGGCATGTTCAAAGGAAGATTCACAAGACTTTTACAATCATATGCTTTGATGTATGCAACGTTTTGTGGAAGGTTTGGAATAGATTGTATGTTGTCATGTTCTAACTCTATTCTCTCGAGTTCATGGAGTTTGAAAAGGTTATCAGAAAATGGGGCAGTGCTTGCTTGTATGTACAAGTGTTTTAAAACCATGATAGGCTCCTAACTTCACATGAGATCTTTGATATGTTGCATCCAAGAAGCTTTAGTTTTGTTATAGGACATTCTTTCAAACAATAAAGAAAAGGATCGCTAAGCTCGTCATATTCTAATCCAGGGATGGAAATCTTACCAAGGTTGAGTTCTCGAAGGGATCGTAACTTGCCTATCATTTTCCATGGGACCTTGTTTAAAGGTATGCATGCTCTTAAATCTAGGATAGAAAGTTTGTGAAGGAAACCAATAGAACCGTGCAACTCTCTTAAACGTACACAACCATAAAAGTACATTTCCTCAAGATTCTCAAGTCCACAGAAATCGCCAGTCTTGGTTAAAAGGGATGAGAAGCTAACGTCGAGAATCCTTAGCTTCTTCAGACTCTGAAATAACAAAGAAAGTAATGTAAAAATATTGAATCATAACATTTATATATGTGTACATTGTTTATAATAAAATGTGTTGCTTCTATTCTTTATTTATGCATAACGTTCATATAGTAAAGACTACAATTGTTGTGTGCAATCGTAAAGATGAAGGTATGCTTGGCAAGACTACACTGAATCACTGATAGGTTTTACAAAGAAAAACCTACAAAACTTTCAAGAACACAAAAAGAGAAAGGATCAAGCCAAAGCTTTCTTCAAATAATTTTCTTCTTTACATTAACATAAAGGAAATGGCCTTATAAAGAAATAGAACAAGAAAATAACTACTACTAAACCCACTAAGTCACTAATCCACTGTACTAATTTTATGGAAATAAAATATTGAATCTAAAGTAAATAACAAGTGCATGAAAGCATGTCACGGTGATCATGGGAAAGAGTATGTCACATATCATTCCCGCGCTCTTCGAAACGTTCTTGTCCTCAAGAACCGGGATACTTCTCCCATGGCGGTCGCCACTCAAGCCGAACAATAGCATTAGGGGTAGTCTCCACGTAACGACACGGGACATCTCCAAGGTGGTCGCCATTTCTGACATCGGACTTCACCTTTGCTTAATGGCTCAAGTAGGTTCCTCCTCTAACCCAAGAATTTGAGAATAAACTCCATCAAGACTGAAATGTGTATGAGGAGAAATAGATTGTGCACCACCTCTGTTTGAAAAAAATGATGGAAAAATTCCATTACGTGGAGCCATGGTTTTCACAACAATGTTTGAAGTTCCATTAGCAAAGCCAATGGACAAAGGTTGTGTCTCACCAACTATAGATGGGGCAATATCGACTTTGGAAAGGAGTGGTCGGTTGAGGACAGATGATGGTGGAAATGGTTCGGTGACGGTGTGTCGGGGTAGAATCGGGTGGTAGTGGTAGTTTGGCGACAACGGTTGACGGTGTGAGTGAAGAGGGTAACGGAGCGAGTGGTGGTTCATTGTGAAATTTGTCGGAAATAGAGGTGAGAATGGTAGCTTGTCGATCGAATATGGTGTGTGGGTGCGGGTTTGTTGGATTAAGGTTTGGAGGTAGGTGGCTTGTTGGGCAATAAGTTTCCAAAGCCATGGAGCCTTAGGCTCAATGAAAGCACCAATTGATAGAAGCCAATTAGAGGAGGCTAATCTCCCAAAATAGATAACCCTTAGAGAGGGGTCAAGCTCCAAGAATACAAGAGAAAGAGACATTACTTCTTAATTCATTTTTCAAAGAAAAACCTACAAAACTCCTAAGAAAATTAAGATCAAGAGAAGAGAAGAGAAAGATAAAGCATAAAAGCTTCTTCAACATTTTTCATTCATTCCTAAAATATAGAACATGAGTGCCTATTTATAGGCTTACAAAGTAACAACAGAAATGCAACAAGGAAAACATGGTATAGTGGAATGTCAATAACTACCCACTAACTTTGAAAACATAAAATATAAAACATGCAAAGCACTTTTTATTAGTGCAGGGACTTGTAAAGGTGAAGTTGGTTGTTGGCTTGTTGCTCGTAACATTCCCTACCCCTTAAATAATCCTTGTCCTCAAAGATGTAGCCAGAAACAAGCCTCAACAGTGTACACGGAGGGCGCCATTCGACTCTTCCACTTGCATTTGGGCCTTGTTACAATGTGTCGCCACTCGGTCGACCAACGGCGTTTGGAGCGGACATAGCGAATTTGTGGTGGTGGTTGCCATCGAGGTCGCCATTCTAGTCGGACAATGTTCGGGATGGTTTCAACGTAGAGCCAACGAATATCGCCAAGATGGTCGTCACTCTCTACGTCCAACATAAGCATTGAAATCATCCTTGAGGGGAATGCTAAAGCATTGGATGGTACCAATTTTGTCGAAAAAAAAATCCAAAACCACAAAAATTGTTTAGCCAATAATTGAGATAAGTGTGATGAAAGTGTTGGCTTTGGTGGTAGTTCAAAGTGGACAACCCCATGGTGGTTGTTTTGTGTAGGTTGAGACCAAGTTAGAAGGAAGCAAGCAAGGTGAGGTTGTGCGGTTTGTGTGGCAAACGATTTTCGAATTTGGTTTGGTGACTGAGACAGAGTTGAGGGTGGTGCTACTTTATGTAGGGCCGGTTTCAATGCAATTGAAGGTGATTAGCGATGGGTCGGTGCCGATTCGAGGGTGGTTGTGGTTGTTTTTGGTAGTGGTTGTGGAGATGGTTTAGTGCTGGTTGTTGTGTAAACGATGGTACTGTTGTTGGTGTAGAGAATATGATATATGGTGATGTAGGGATTTGTTTATGTGGAGGAGGTGTCGGTTTCATTATGGGTTTAGGAGTTGGTGAAGGCTGTTCATGACATGGAAGTGACGGTGGTGGTCGTAGAATCCCATTGTTGGAGGCGGTGTGGTATGAAAACGATGAAGCATTGCAACGGTGAAAGAGTTCCAAGGAGATGTTCATGTCCTCGATACCATGAATTGAACCAAGAAAAAGGTTTCGTCATTAAAGTACTCAACGACATAAGCGAACGGTCTTCCTCAAAATTCTTACAAGTAAAAGACCGTTCAACCTCAAAACACCAACGGACCAGATTCGAACCGTTGAAGCGAGATAGAATAGTAGATTCATTGAGTTCTTCCAAAGCCATGTAGGCTAGGCTCAATGAAAGCACCAATTGATAGGTTTTACAAGAAAAACCTACAAAACTTCCAAGAACACAAAATAAAGAAAGGATCAAGCAAAGCTTTCTTCAAATAATTTTCTTCTTTACAGTTAACATAAAGGAAATGGCCTTATAAAGACATAGAACAAGAAAATAACTACTACTAAGCCCACTAGTCACTAATCCACTACTACTAACTTTATGGAAATAAAACATTGAATCTAAAGTAAATAACAAGTGCATGGAACATGTCATGGAGATCATGGGAAAGAGCATGTCACGTATCAATCACACAACCACAATAGATTAGCATCGATTCAATTGTTGAAAGAAAACAAGCATAATCTAAGAGTGGTCGGTATGCAGTGCTAGAGCAATAGATGGCACCAACTGCGTATGCAAGTGTGTGGTCATTTCTATTAGTAAGCCGAGTCAAGTCCTTCATATAACACTAATGACAAAAATACAAACGTACCTTGATTTCATCCC